>WSFP011420165.1:0-23089 GCA_009831015.1 Picea engelmannii
GAAGAGAGCTAAGCCATGGGGTTTAAACCAATGAAATATTAATAAAATATTTCTAACAAAGGAAAAAAGGCATGAACATGATTTTTGTCCTAAGTCTTTGGAAAAGGGGAAAAAATCACCAAGTGGTTAAAAAGGAAGTTTGAGAAGTGACAAGTGGCACTTCACGAGCATGCAAATAAAATAACAAACCTTAGTGAATTTTTCCCATTCATTCAATCATGCAATCAGGTTGTTCCTACTCTCCATCATTCGTACCATCTCTCTACTACTGTTGTACATACTTGGTACCATCTCCATCTTTTCTTGAGGATGTTGGAAGTGCGATTTGTTGGGAGTTAAGCTGAAGAAGCGGATTGTCAGTCCCATGTGAATTTCTCTCTAGGTGAGAGAAGTGTTGTTAAATAAGTGGGTGTCAGGCCCATGTACATTCTCTCCGAGTGAGAGAAGTGTTTTTGAAGAAGTGGGTTGTTAGGCCCGTGGGACTTCTCTCCAGGTGAGATAATTTTCAAGAATTTGATTCCCAAGGTGTCGAGATGCAGCTATAGAGATCTGAGACTTCATGTTCGACCTGTTGTTGAAGCCTTGGAAGGGAAGTGGGGAAACCGAAGGAATGTTGAGCAGAGAAGGGGCACAGTTCCTGGGATGCGACATGCATGTGGGGAATGACAGACTGTAGGATGACTATTAAATTTCGCACATGAACTGAAATTATTTTTGCTATTGAGAGACCTTACCTAGATAGGATTTCCTTTCCCTAGTGGAGTTTAATACCCAGCTCGGGGGTGACCTACTACTGAGTTATAAGCAACAAAGTATAAGGATGGGAGGAAAGTCAAAGGTATGCATGCAGTTGGTGGCTTATTTATACCAGATAAGTGTCTACCATGTTTTTTTTTTAATTACTGTATGTATGATTATGTATTCCCGTTTTGGGTACTGGCTCTACTAATTATATTTCAGTGCATTATTTTTTAAATGGTACAAATATTGTAATTATGTATTTCTCTGTTGTGATAATTGATGTTGGAATTATGCATCTTTGTTATGATTTTCTTGAATGTGCTTCATGTGTATCTTGTAGCTATATTGAATCATTCATGTACATGGGTAGTGAAAATAAAGGAGTGAATTTTATATCAGAGGAATTTATACTTGAATGCATGTTGATGGTATTCATTATATATTTTTGTACAATTCCTTAGTTGAAATATGGTGTAGCTTAGCCAACACAAGATTGAAATGCCCTTGTCCGAGTTTCAACAATGCACAAGGAATGATTCTCTACCTACATGGTGATGGGAAAGGCCTTAGTTGTTAGATAAGGATTGTAGACAATCCTGAAGGCTTGGTATGCCTTATAAATTATCTAAGGAAGATCCAAATTTGGCTAAGTCTTGAAGAAGACTATTAAAACTATGAAATTTTTTGTCGTTTCCCCAGAAAGAATCACAACCGTCAATTTTGACACAATGAAGTAATCTTGGTTGTTGGTTGGGGTTCCTCACATTCGGGGCTTTCTAATGATCAAGACTATTTTTGACCATTGGATCCATCGGAGAGTACTTAGAGGGATCGTGACCATTGAGGGTCCATCAGAGTAGTCTATGGTTAGGCAAGAATGAAACTAAAAATTGATCAGAGCCGTCAATGTATCGGATAATACTCGAAGAGATTGTGACCGTTGATTGTAGTGGTGTCGTCAGATTATTCCATGGTTAGGCTAGGATGAGACTTCGAACTAAATAGAATCATCGATCCATCGAATAATATTTCAAATTGATTGCAACCATTGGTTAGCGTGGAAACCCTTAGACATGATTGAGAGGAAGGGTGACTTCATGATGATGTCAGGCTGACAGAAAGAGACTATGTGTACGAGGAAGACACCTGGCGACCTGTAAATGGTAGAGGTAATAAGGGGTGGGTCCTTGTCAAGTTCAAGCCTTGAAAAAGGTGCTTTTATCATGGCCATTGATCAGATTTGGCGTCATAGGATCTTGATTATTGGTCGGAGCACATAGCCATCAGATCATTTCGGGGAAAGGATGCTGGAGAAAATTGATGGGAAGAATCTGAGCAAAAATATTGCCCGTCAATTGAAGCCCAGTTGATATATAGTCTTGACCATTGTTCTTGATGGGTCTTGTTTGGATGAGGCCGAGAGGAGGGTGACTTCACACTGATAAATATGACATCACCCACCCATTGTGTATAGAACAAGTGTCAACACCTAGAAGGATGTGTCAGTGATCAATGATGGCATGTACGCCATGTCAGTTCATGTGGAGGGTCCACGTGTCAGGTGGTTATTATGCCACATGGAAATATGTTATGTCACTTTGAGGGGGTGAAAACTGACATGTATTGAGTGTCACATGTCAAGCCAAGTGGCAGAGTTGGGTAGGGCCACATGTCCTAGGTGATTAATCAGATTACATATGTCATCCAGGGATAAACTAGTAGAGTGAAAGTGGGTCCCCTTTAGACGAGGAGGTCCTTTGGACCTTGGTTTAGTCGCAACCCTCAAATATATGGGTAGTATATATGGACCCTTTCTCGGTCGGAGAACCCAGGTGTAATCTAGGCTGTTGATATTGGTGTGTCATCGTCAGAGGTGTAAGGTGGGTGAACCCGGAGAAGGCCAGAATATCGACGACACATGCATCGACGATACAATGAGATCAATTGATCTTCTGATATGGAGAGAGGATCTCCACCATTGAATTCACTGAGACTCATTCAAAAAAGGAGTGAGGAGGTTGACGTCACAATGACGTAATGGTGCCAGCAAGGCGACTAGAGCATTCCTAGGATGACAGGTGTCACCTATTGGTTGGTGGAAGAGGATCTGGAGAGGAAAGATGATGAGGACTTTCGATCTCATCGGGGATGTGATGAGGAGATATGGACCGTTATATCCAAAATCATCATCGTCAAAGCGTGGGAGGTTAGTAATGTCACGTTTTACTGAGAAGTGAAAATGATGATGGAGTAATTGTCGATGACGATAGAAGTTGGGATTAACGAAAACCATTGGTTGGCAGATAATTGAGATTAAATATTAGTCTTCGATCCATCATAAGGTCCTTATCACATGGTAAGGGATAGACGATAACCCCCATGTAAGTTGGAATCTCCGACATGATATGGATTGTAGAGATCAAGATCTGAGAGCCATCGAATCTGGGAAATGTATCCATTGGATTATCTTCGTCAAAGTTTTGTTAGTGGGGGTGAACTATGAGATAAGAAATCATGATGATGACGAAGGTGGGCAAAAGGATCGGGCCTGTGAAACTAATTTATCATTACCATGTTGGATGACATGATTAATAAGTGGCCACATGGTAATGAGCTAGTTGTTCTCTGATGAAGACTCGAAAACTTTGAGTGTCTATAACTTTTAAACCAGAGCTTAGTTTTGAGTAAACTTATAGTTGTTACAAAGCTCTCAACGAGTATAAGACGATGGCGTACTTACAAAAAGGGAATTTAGATGAATAGAAGAAACAAAATTTTGACATCCAATCCCTTCAAAGTGCACTTAGGGGTTGGATGATGTCACAAAATGGTACCAGAGCTCCAGTCTAACCACTAGGCTTGGATGGGTCAGAGATCAATTTCCAATTGATGTATTAACGTTAAGACGAGTTTAGTAATTACAAAATTGTTATATTATTTTTGTCTAACAAATCTTACTACTTGTACATTTTTCAGAATTAAGAGAATATAGACCAAAACAGAGACCAAAGACATGACATACAAGGAAAATACAAATATTATTTACAACTATGAGCAGGAAATCAGGGGATAATGGATCAACATGAGTAGTGAAAGAAATGAATCCAATGGACATGACGAAGGTAAAAGGAAAGCATAAAATTGGTGGAAACCATCAAGAATATGCAAAAAGATGTCTGAAGTTATAAAGTAGATAATGAGAGGCTTAGGAAATCCAAGGAACAACAAGATGATTTCAACATCAAGTTGTTACAAAGCCTATAAAGAATAGAGAAGAAAATGGATAAGGAGTCAGAGTCTAGGAAGGAAAATGGGCATAAGTCTTGTGACATAAGAAGTGATGCAAACCCCCCCTTCTCTCCTAAAGGTTCTGCGACCTCCTGGTCAATCATCTTAATCTCTTGAGCTGGACTAGCTCTTTTAGACCTTCAATGGACCTTAAACGATTTACACGGGTCCCTTTTTCTCCTTACACGCAGATCTTATGGAACATGCATGTCCCCTTCCTTAGCGCTTTTCTAGTTTTCAAATTTCAGGTGCTAGCTCCTTTCCGCTAGCCCCCCTCCTCAAGTGACCTCGGGCTATGACACGGGGCTTAACCCCTTGGGTGCTTCGGACTTCAGACTCCAGTTGTCTTGGGTGCAAATGAACTCTTTTTATGTGAACTCTGAATCGTAGGAGTTACTCTAAACTCGGAACCAGATCTACGGTTCGCACTCCCTTTTATGACCAACGATGGTGATCTCTTCACACTTCGTGAATTCACGATTTTGGGAGTCCTGGATCCTTGATACTCTGAATCCTCTGATCCACAAATATCTGAAGGAACTCATGGATAAAAACCACGTAACTTTTCCCATATCTGACGACCTGGGACGATCCCACTTCCTCTGAATGGATCTATGGTCCAGATGGACTTCGAGTTCCGTAACTTCTAAAAATTTGCTTCCCTCACAAATGGAAACCTTCGAACATGCGAATTCTGAAGGACTTTGAGGTGTAACCTCCTCACACCTTTTTGAGATCTAACGACTGTTCATGATCTCGATTCCTTCCGAAGGGATCCCAACTGTCACTTCACGACCTTCAACAGATCTCTCTCTTTATGTTAGATATTTGTCACTATCTCTCCTGAGCTTGACTCCAACGCACTCCTTGTGAACTTGGACTCTTCGACAAAGTTCAAACTTATTGATTTCTCCAAAAGAAATTTATCTATGCACTCCTTGCGCTTAATAGTCCCGATCTCTCGACACTTAGTCGATTCTTGACCCTGTGCACTCCTTGCAACACTCGGTCCAAGCTTCCCGTTATCCCTTCCGATATTTTCTGAGTCAAATCTAGACTCTGTCGACGCACGCTTCACGGAAAATATGCACTCCTTGCATCTGAACTCTCATAAGAGAAACAATTGAAACTTATCTAGCATTTCACGGATTCATACATTCAACAATATAATCCATGCATTCATGGAAACACAAAATAACAGAGAAGAGTTTAGCAACAACAACTCCACACACATTTGGATCAATTTTCCTCTGTTGTCTTCATCCAATGTAAAAAATGCTTATATCTATGAAAAAAAAACAATAACTACAAATTCGGCAACAACTAATCATAGAAATCTCTTACTAATTTTCAGCAGCCTCATTCGGGCATACAACACCTCTATTTATCCCAGAGGGCTCCTAAGGATCCCTCTAACTACTCGTCTTCTAAAAAAAAACTAACTACTACTTAAGTTCTGTTACATTAAAGTCTAGAAGAGAAACTCCCAGATCACTCATGATCATTCAACTCCCAAGTGTTTTATCTTCTTCAGTTTTCAATCAGTAAAAAAAAAAATATTTGCAGGAAATGTGAGCGTTAAGATTCTGAATTGATTCAAAAGCGGTTTGAGGCGTTGATTTGTCTCTCCATGTGTGCTTATTGACGATGCTCCTGCATCATACTCCCTTGGAAAAAAAATTCATGGGCTCATGTCCATGAGCTCCTGCACTGGCCTTCCATGCTTCTGGATATCAGCTTCGTTTACCCAACTGGCATCTTCTACTAGGTGCCCCTTCCACTTTACCAAATACTCAAGGTATGTCTTTCTCCTAGTCTTCTTTCCAATCCTCTGATCAATGATCTTCTCCATCTGTGGTTTTTCTGCTACAGGCATCTTCTTTTCCCATTGAAGATCTTTCTCATCTTCTGATTATTTTGCGTCGCCTTCCCTATAAGGATACATGTCTGAAATGTTGAATATGGGTGATATGCCCACATCATTTAGCATTTCTATCTCATAAGAATTGGTACCAAATTTCTTTAGGATCTTGCATGGTCCTATATTTTTCAGTTTTAGCTTGTTGTATGTCCCCATTGGGAACCTTTCCTTTCTTAGGTGTGCTAAGACTTGATCTCCCACTTCAAACTGAAAATCTCTCCTATGATGATCAATTCTGCATTTATACTCTGCATTTATGTTCTACAACTGCCCCTTGATCTGATTATGAAGCTTTTGCATTTCTACAGCGAAGTCTTCCACTCCAACACTTCTGAATTCACTCTACTCCAGATCTCTCAATTCTAATACTCCTCTTGGATTCATTCCGTACACTATCTAGAATGGACTCTTTCCTGTACTTTTTTTCACTGAGTCATTGTATGCAAACTCTGCTTGTGATAGAATTTGATCCCACTGGCTAGGATGTTCAGTGACCAAGCTTCTTAGTAAATCTTCTAAACTCCTATTTACCACCTCAGTCTATCCATTTGTTTGAGGGCAATATGTTGAACTAAAAGACAATTATGTTCCCAACTTCTTCCATAATGTTCTCTAGAAATGACCAACAATTATTTTTTCCCTATCTGAGACAATACTCTTGAGAAATCCATGAAGTCTCACAACTTCCTTGAAAAACAAATTTGCAACATGTGTTGCATCACTAGTCTTCTGGCATGGGATAAAGTGTTCCATCTTTGAGAATCTATCAACCACAAAAAGTATGGAATCACTTACCCTTTGGGTTCTTGGCAATCCCAACACAAAATCCATGCTTATTACATCCCAAGGCCTATCTGGAATATGCAGTGGCTGATACAATCTAGTGTTTGTTTCTTTCCCTTTGCATACTGGAAAATATTACATTTGTTCACAAACTTCTTCACCTCTGCTCTCATACCTGGCCAATAGTATGAACAGTTCAACTTCGCAAATGTTTTTTCATGGCCAAAATGTCCGACTAGACCTCCGCTATGTTTCTCCTTCAATAGATTTTCTCTCATTGAGCACCTTGGTATGCACAATTGGCAACCTTTAAACATCAATCCATATTGAATCATACACTTTGTCCACTGGCTTCTGTCTTTGAGCACAATATTTACACATGCTTCATATGCTTCTTTGAAATCTATATCATCACAATACATATCCTTAAGGTGTTCAAACCCCAAGGTCTTGACCTGAAATTCCTACAGAATCAGAAATCCCATGCTCAATGCATCAACAACTTTGTTAGCATTACCATAAATATGTTTAATGACAAAAGTGAAATTTTGCATAAACTCTATCCACTTAGTGTGTCTCTAGTTTAATTTCTCTTGTCTGGTTATGCATTGTAAAGCTTGATTATCACTATACAATACAAACTCCTTTGGTACAAGATAGTGCCTCCATTTCTTCAAGGCTTGAATTATTGCACAAAATTCCTTATCATATGTGGAGTACTTCCTCTTAGTCTCATTCAAATTCTCACTGAAATATGAAACAAGCCTATTATCTTGGCTTAAAACGGCCCCAATTGCAACTTGCATCACACCTCACTCGAAATGTTTTCTCAAAATTTGGCAAGACCATAATTGGTTGTTCCGTTATCTTCTCCTTCAATATATTGAAGCTTCTCTCAACTTATGTTGTACACTTAAAATACTTGTGTATCTTCTTCACCATATCCATCATTTGTGCACCAATCCTGCTAAAATTTCTGATGAACTTCCGATAGAAACTCGCTAATCCATGGAAGCTTCTCACTTCAAATATACTTCTTGGTGATGGCCATTCTTTGATTTCTTTCACTTTATCTAGACCATATTCAATTCATTTGAAGAGATCACAAAACCCAAATATATGAGTTATGTCTTCATAAAAGAGGACTTCTTCATATTGACCAACAACTTCTCATGCTGTAGTCTCCTCATCACCAATGTCAGATGCCTTAAATGTTCCTCTTTAGTTTTTCTAAAGACCAATATATCATCCAGATACACAATCATGAACTTACAAATGAAATCTTTCAGTACTTCATTCATCAACCTCATAAAAGTACTTGGAGCATTTGTTAAGCCAAATGGCATAAAAAGTCACTCATACAACCCCACATTCGTCTTAAAGGTTTTTTTCCACTCGTCACCTTCTCTCATCCTTATCTGGTGATATCCACTTTTCAAATCTATCTTTGAAAAAAAAAATCTCCACTTAAACAATCCATTAAATCATCCATTCTTGGCAAAGGAAATCTATACCTGATGGTGATCTTGTTTATGGCTCTCGAGTCTATACACATTCTCCATCCTCCATCTTTCTTTGGACTCAACACAGTTGGTACTGCACATGGACTCAAGCTTTCTCTTACCAAACCCTTGTCTAATAAATCATGGACTTGTTTATTAACCTCCTCATTCTCTTGAGTTGCCAATCTATATGTTTCTTTGTTCGGCAGAATTGCTCCTGGTATCAAATCAATATGATGGTTGATACTTCTTATGGGTGGCAATGAGTTAGGAAAACCGTCCACTACTATGTCATCAAAATTCTCCAACAACTATTGAACTTCTTCAGGAAAATCATCCATCGAAGTACTTATAAGGACAACTCTAGGTTTCCTCACCACAATAAACGACATCTCTTGTTCTTTATTGACTTCCCTCAAGAGTCCCTTCCCACTCATGAGAAGTATGTTTGTGTTGGCTTCTTCCTTTACTTTCTTCTCCTCTATTGGCAACAACATGTGTGTCCTACCATTCTTCTCCAAAGTGTAAGTATATTTTCTCCCAACATGAATGACATTCCTGTCAAATTGCCATGGTCCTCCCAACAAACCATGACATATATCCATGGGAATCACATCACACGGAATTTCATCTCTATATCCTCCTATTTTAAATTCAACATGGCATTGTTTAGTTACCATTACCTGGTGTCCTTTTTGCAACCATGAGACCTTATATGGATTTGGATGTGTAGTTGTCTCCAACTCCAATTTCTCCACCATCTCTGTGGATACTAAGTTATCAGTGCTCCTGCTGGCAATTATCACCTTGCATACTCTGTCTTTATTCTTGCAAGTCATCCTGAATGAATTGTTCCTCTGCACTGGTTTTTCAACTTCTGGTTCTAGCTTCAAGAGAACCTTCCTCGGCATCATAGATCTTCCATCTTCTGCTCCCTCTGCTTCAACATTCAGCTTCTGAGCTTCTGAAATGTGAGCTTCACCTCCTTATTTCTTTTTCTCAGGACATTCCCAAGACATGTGTCTTGTCTTTCCACAGGCATAACATCTTACCTCTCCTCCTTTGATTCTTCCTCTTCCTCTAGAAGAACTTCTTCTACCACCTTGTCTTCCTCGAGAACTTCCAACTCTTTCTGAGTGACTATGTGGTTTCTTAGTCTCGTCCTTGGGTTTATGTGACTTTTCATGGGTAACTCCCTTTCCTTTGCTTGGGCTTCTTCCTCTGTTTCATTGAATTTGTTTCCTGACCAAATTCCCCTCTGCCTTCAGAGCAATCTAATAAGCATCCTCTATTGTCCTCACTGGCATCATGTTGATTTTGTCTTGGATTTCATATCTCAAGACATTTATATATCTGGAAACCTTTTCTTCATCTTTCTCTCTTTGTCCAGTCCTGATATTCAGCTTGTAGAACTCCTCTATGTACTCTTTCACTATCATACCCTTATGTCTCAGGTTCTGCAACTTCTTGAACATATTTATCTGATAATATTTGGGTATGAATTTAGCCTTCATCTTGGCTACCATTCTATCCCAATTCTTTATCTTTTATTTTCCTTTGCTTCTCCACTCAGCCTGTAGTTCATCCCACCATGGTGTTGCATGTCTTTTCAACCTGGTGACAACATGTCTCACCTTCTACTCCCCATCAACATCTTCATAGTTGAAATATTTTTCCATGGATCTTATCTAATCTACCAGCTCTTCAACATCCAAATTGCCTTCATACATTGGGATGTCTATCTTGGCTCTGGCTCCCAATTTAACAACTGCTCTCAGCAAGCGTTCCTCAACAACATTTTCCCCTGCAACTTCTTCAACTTATATTTCTTCACTTTCTGCCTCACTGATGTCCCCAACATCAAGTGCCCTCCTCTGCGCTGCTTCCATCGCCTCTAATATTGCACGAAGCTCTCTCATTTAACTTTCTACAGTGCAATTGTCTATGGGCAGCTCCACACGTCTCCTTGGTGTATTATGCTGAATGTTTCTCACACACAGAGTAGAACTTCGAGCTCTCTTTTGCTACCCGAAAACAGTTTCAGGCTTTGATACCACTTGATGCAAACCCCCCCTTCTCTCCTAAAGGGTTCGTGACCTCCTGGTCAAGGATCTTAATCTCTTGGGATGGATTATCTCTTTCAAACCTTCAATGGCCCTGGAACGATTTACATAGGTCCCTTTTTCTCCTTATGCGCAGGTCTTATGGAAGCCGCAGGCCTGCTTCCCTAGTGCCTTTCTAGTTTTCAAATTTCTGGTGCTAGCTCCTTTCTGCTAGCCCCCCTCCTCAAGTGACCTCGGGCTATGACCCGAGGTTTAACCTCCTGGGCACTTCAGACTTTAGACTCCCGTTTTCTTGGGTGTGACTGACCTCCTTTTACGCGAACTCTGAACCGTCAGCGTTACTCGGAACCAGATCTATGGTTCACACTCCCTTTGATGACCAACGACGACGATCTCTTTGCACTTCATGACTTCGCGATTTCTAGAGTCCTGACTCCTTGATACTCCAAATCCTCTTATCCATGAACCTCCAAAGGAAATCATGGCTAACAACCGCATAACTTTTTTTAGATTCAACGGCCTGGGACGATCTCACTTCCTCTGAACGGATCTACAGTCCAGATGGATTTCGGGTTCCGTAACTTCGGAAAAAAAAATTCCCTCGCAAATGGAAACCTTTGAACATGCAAAGTCCAAAGGACTTCGAGGCATAACCTCCTCACACCTTTTTTATATCTAACGGTTTTTCCTGATCTTGATTGCTTCCGAAGGGATCCCAATCGTCACTTCGTGACCTTCAACATATCTCTCCCTTTCTATTGGATCTTTGTCGCTATATCTCCTGAGCTTTACTTCGACGCACTCCTTACGAAATTGGAATCTTCGACAAAGTTCAGACTTATTGATTTCTCCAAAAGAAATTTATCTACGCACTCCTTGCGCTTAACAGTCCCGATCTCTCAACACGTAGTCGATTCTTGACCATGTGCACTCCTTGCAACACTTAGTCTAAGATTCCCGTTATCCCTTCCAAGATTTTCTTAGTCAAACATAGACTCTATCGACGCACTCCTTGTGGACAATATGCACTCCTTTCATCTAAGTTGTTAGAAGAGAAATGATTGAAACTTATCTAGCGTTTCACGGATTCATACATTCAACAATATAATCCATGCATACATGAAAACACAAAATAATAGAGAAGAGTTTAGCAAAAACAACTCCACACACATTTGGATCAATTTTCCTTTGTTATCTTCATTCAATGTAAAAAATGCTTATAGCTATGAAAAAAAAATAATAACTACAAATTCAGCAACAACTAATCATAACAATCTCCTACTAATTTCCAGCAGACTCATTCAGGCATACAACACCTCTATTTATCCCAGAGGACTCCTAGGGCTCCCTCCGAGTACTCGTCTTCTCGAAAAAAACTAACTACTACTTAAGTTTTGTTACATTAAAGTCTAGGAGTGAAACTCCCAGATCACTTGTGATCATTCAACTCCCAAGCGTTTGATCTTCTTAAGTTTTCAATCAATAAAAAAAAAAGATTTGCAAGAAATTGCATCGTTAATATTCTGAATTGATTCAAAGGCGCATTGAGGCGTTGAGTTGTCTCTCCACGTATGCTTGCTGACGATGCTCCTGCATCAAGAAGTGAGATAAGGAGTGATGATAGACACCATCAACACTCACCTAAACATTCAAATAGGAGGGCAGACAATAGCTCAAGACCGTCCCTTGTCAGGAAACATAAGAAAAAATATGGGGTAGATGAGCTACAGGGAGAGATGAATAATATTAAGCCTCCTAGTTTTGATGGTCAATGTTACTGCCAACCTAGGGGTAATTAAGGAGATTATGTCTCGGGGCCCACAAGTTGCATACATGGAGTTTCGAGAACGATATTGACATACCATATCCCCGAAGGGCCCTTATTTACCATTGATGCATTCTACACATCACCAGCAGAAGAAAAAAAAATCCACCACAATAAACTGGTCCCAGAGGGAAATGGGTCTTTCTCCATGAGGTAATGAGTCTGGGTATCATGGTAAGTGTCACTCTAATAGTTAAATCATTTGGATATGTTGCAAAGTATATTTCTTGATTACAAAATGTTTTCTTGGAATTTATACTCTTTGCCTTATTTAAACCTGGTGGGTGTCATTTTGTCTTAGTAAGTTGGTCACCCTCGGGAATAGGGTGCTACTAGGGGGATTCTTGAAGATTCATCATCCATTCCCGATCATACTTATCACCTTCCATACTTATTTCCTTCTGTCTCCTTATCTTTTGGTATTTTGGGGTGTATTGACCCAAGAAGGGATTGTACCTCACTTCATAGGAAGAAGGGGTTGAAGGCCCAAAGGGGAAAGTAGTTGGAAAACGATAAAATCCAAATCATGAACCTTCTATATGCTTGTCCAAGAGGTCTTGAGAAACAATGAAGCATTATCTCTTAGAAGCATAAGACCTGCAAAATCAAAAGCTCACATATATAGATGCCCCACTTGTTGAGGGATCTACACAAGTGTGTTACAAGATATACTTTACCCCTATGGCACTTTGTGTACCTCTCCCTTCAAGTGGCATTCGATACTACCTCCCAAGCATTATGTTACCCATTTGGAGTACCCAATTGTTCTGAACTTTAATTAATTAATGGAAATAAATGGGCTTGGAAAAATGTTGCATCATGGATGAAGGGATACACACCCTCTACAAATGTACCGTCCCTGGGCTCCCAAGATGGGGCATGTGACAACAATTCTTCTATGTTCAAGATATGATTTGTAACATACCTAGCCAGAGACCGGTTGACTATGCCACACAGAAACTCTTGCAGAACTTCATATATTGTAACATACCCAGATTTACAGGACGGTCATGCCAACTCCATAAAAAAAAAAATACCATATGTATATATAAAAAATAAAACATACAACATGTTCTGCTAATACACAGATTAATGCGGAAATAACAATAAGCCTACACATACAATATATACAGGAAATTACTCATAAATATTAGACATGTACAAATACACATCATTTAAATGAACATAGAAATTGTACTTATCTTTTATAGATGACCACCAACTGTGTGAAAACCTTCCATGAACCTCCCATCCATAGACCACGTTGCTCATCACTCTCAACAATGGGTCACCCCTGAGCTGGGATAAAACTCCATCTGGATAAAGGGATTCCTAGGCTAGGCTAAGACAATGGGCTACTACATAGTCAACCAGGAAGGATTCCCTCACAAGAGCCAAATTTCGCATACAACTCACAACCTCTCATTCCTCACATGCCTGTCCCACCCCAGGAAGTATAAACCTTCATTGTTCAATAGTCCATCAACTACTCCACTTTACTTCCAAGGCTTCAACAACATGCCACTATAGTTGTTCTTGGGCTCCCTCCAGGACAAATCCCTTCCCCAAAAACCTCTCTCACCTGGAGAGAGTTGCTCACATGAATGAAAACCTTCTTCTTTCTTCCCAACAAACTCTCTCACCTGGAGATATTTTCTCACAGGACTGACAACCTACTTTTTCATTCCATGGGCCTGACATCCTACCTCTTCACTCTTTCTCCCAAATAACCAACAACAGGCTCAGGTGAGAACAACCACAACATTCAACTAACGCACAGGTGATGGAAACAACAAGACTTGATATGGATGTAGACAATGCCATCAAGCCACACTCAGTCCATGAATTGTGTTGGCAGCAACAACCAACCATTAAGACACAACACGAGCTTAGGAAAATACAGGTGTGCCAAACTTCACAGGAAACACACAGGATAACTCAAGTATAACTGCAGGTTCCAGAGGTGTGTGCATGCTCAAAGGTCGATAATGGAGGTCATGGTTCAGTGTGTGAGTGTGTGCGTGCATGGGAAGCTTGGAAAGAATGGAAAATCACCCTCCCGAATGAACGAACTTTTCCACATAAAATTGCACGCACCAAGATCGACACATGTCTTCATTAAGTTGCATGAGCTCCACATATAATTTGTTCCCTTCCCACAGGAACTTAGGATAACATAGGTTATGCCCAACCTTATTATTTTAGGAAATATACACAATATTCCCTTAGAGTTAAGCCTTCAAGCTTAGCCCCCTTTTGCTAGCCTCTTATCCCCATCCCTTTTCCCTACCTAGTGGAGCTTAGTCCCCCATTCTCTTTTATCGTCGTCGGTCTACACGCATCTATGTATTTTATTAATGGTATGAGTATTTACATATACAAAAATAGACTCATTGGCCTTTAGCATTTAGGCTCTCCGACCTTTCATCACATAAGCCTCCTAACTTATAATCACTTGGCTCACCAGCCTATAAAACATGTTACATTTAAAATTACAAATGGGCTCGGTCTTGGGATATTACAATCCCCTCCTCTTATTTTTTCACTGTCCTCAGTGCAACTTGTTTACATATTACCATCAATATTTTCAAAAATCTCCAAGCTTTAGCTACTGGAATCTTGTTATCCATCTAGTGCTCTACTTTCCAGCACCAATTCTGGTATTCATACCGCAACTGGAAGTCAATTTCTCTATTCCCTAGAGTTTCTTCTGGAAATAATCTGGCTCATTGTTCCATTTAACACACCTTCTTTATGACAACTACCATTCCATAAGCATCCTTGAGTTGCCTCCTCCTTTTTGCAATCACCCTTCCAGGCTCAGACATCCTTTCACTGCTACATAGTCCTTCAACGATCCATATTGCCAAGGCTTTCACATACAAGGAGAGCACTAACCCATTACCAGAACCCCACTCAGGTTCTACAATTATAGGCCTTAGTGTCCTCAACAACAATTGTTCTTTCCCAACATTCCAACTTTAATCAATAGTATCTCATATGCATCACACACATGCAGTTATCATGAGAGAACATAAGAGAATTCATTTAGAACTCAAACTTATTTCATAAGTAATTCAACTTTTCCCAAAATATGAAATTCTATTTCATAATTTTTCATTGTTGTTGCAATAATAGGATGTGGTCTTCCTTTTGACTTTCAGCAAACACTATGTTGAATACCATTTTTCTGCAATGATTCTATCTTTCATTCAACCAACAAATTGTCAGTATTTCCTGTACATCATACTCTCATTGCAATATGCACAAAAACCTTATAACACGATCTTAGAATTATCTACTCTGATCAATTCAATCACAACTGCAAAAAAAATTATTAGATAAAATGAATTATCATTCTATGTATATGTCTGTTCATAATTAATATCAATAAGTTCATTACTTCTTTTTCTGAACATAAAATTTCCTGTAGTCAATGCTCATGTGACTACTTGACTTGCAAATTTTCCGTTGCAATGTCTAACATCTCCTAAAATGTTCTCAACTCCATGAGTTAGCAACATTCCATCTGTTAGTATAATTATTTCCATGCAATAATATATATGCATGCACTCACAAAACCCATTCAACAATTGCATTTAAGTATACAATTCTATCATGTATGAGTGCAACTCTGCCACTTACTAGGCATGAGTGAAAATCACAATGTATATCTATTCAATGCACCTTTGCATTGATTTTCATAATGATCCTTATCTAAGTTATGTATCTCACCATCCATAAATTGGAAATCTGACCAATGTCTTGATACACTCTCCACACACTTCCTATTGTCTTCTCAATTACTTGGATGCCTTCCTTTTCGACCAGAACACTACACCAAGAATATAATTTTGTGGTGTGCATTAGTGTTAGCAGAAAGGTTGCAGTCCAAGTTTTATTTAAAGGTAGGAAGCTCATTGGGTATTTGTGTGGTACGTAACCTTTCTATATCCATACGTTTCCATATCCAACCATGTCCTGATCTCACATATGACTAGATTTCCTAGCATACATTCTTATAATCAGTGCTTATCTTTTATTTCTTTGGTTTTTATCTCATAACCAAATTAATATGGCATGCTACTATGTCTGTGTGTGCATTCAAAAGCTAAGAAGCTTTGATAACTATAACATGCCTCTAGTCTTTACCACACCTAGTGGTATCTCATTCATGTTAATGCACTTAAACAATACCATATCGGGTATTATAAAAATTCAATCTGGGAAAATTCTTACCTGAATTTCCCTTTGGAAATTATGCAACATAATTTCAAAAGAGAAATACTTACCTGCATAGATGTCATTAAACGAATTTGATGTTACCTGATTAGTTGATGACAATAGAAGCTTTCATGCCTCTTTTATCAGTCTTATAATCAACCTTCCAACTTTTTGTTGCTTCCTTCCATTTTCAGTAACATCATCAACAACACTTGCAAACATGCAATAATTCTCTCTTTATGTGTATGGTTGTCCAAAAATCCATAACATAATTTCTACTACAGTAATTGCATCAACCTCTTTCACCATGTATCACTTTTCTTTGTTGTTTCTAGAAGTCTCCAATTCTTCTCGAATTCCTCAATATTCTTGTGCTCTCACTATAATTATTGTACATGATTATTTCTGACCTGAACACTTTCTAGCCAAATCACTCTTGGTTCCCTTTGCATTTCAAACCAAATACTAAGTTGATATTAACCTTCATCTTTTATTTTCTTGTATCCATCTATCCCAATTCATACTTGGATGAATTATAATTCCAATCATGTTGTCTTATAGACTTTGGATCTTTAACATTGATGCACCTCCCATGCTTTACCCACAGTTATGAAACCCTAATTTCACCTCAGGTTTCTCTAAACCCACAAAGGGGTGTCCTAGGATCATTCTTCTCCTTTCTAGTTTCCTTAAAATAAATTATCTTCTCTCATAATATATCAAAGTTTTGTTTAGCCTTCGGGAGCTTAATATAAGTCCTCGTGTTAAAACCCATAACCAAGGCTTAATTCCCTTTACTAGGAACCAATTTATTTCTTACCATCGCACTAAACCTAAAGTCCTCTTTACCAGGAATTACGACGACAATATTATGCGTGTTCCAATCCTGAAACTGGAAAAACTATTGATTTGTCGATCACTTTAAGATCGACGATCTTGGTCGATTATGAACCTCAAAACTACTTGTGGTTTAACAATAATCCCTGACTTCATCAATGGAAAGATGTGCGATGGAGCGGAAATCAATGTCCATCGTTGATCTTCCTCCCGATGGAGATCTACGATCCCGGTTGATTGCGGGATGTGAAATATCCCCCTCGTTAATTTTCCTTTGGACTTACGCAATGGAAATATGCACCTTGGTATTGGAATCGATGTGAGCCATCAATATTTTGGTGGGTGACGATTGACAATCGATGTGGATTGTGGAACCAAATTATGTGTGGACATTAACTCACTCTTTGAATCTCGCAATGGCTCCTCGTCGTTGATCTGCCTTCACTGAGATCCCATAGTCATGAATTAATCAGATGTTGATCTGATGGTCCTCCTTTGCAACTCCCATATCTGACGGTTATGACTCAATCGTTATTGATTACTCCTTTCCTCAGGATCAGATGGTGTGCATAGTTCCAATTCAAATAATGAGCGATCGATGTTCGTTCCTTCCTCTTCCTTGCATGATTGTGATCTAACGATTATCATTCACGGGTGGGGTGATATGACGGTTGTTGTAGCTTACCCTGTGATCCCTATAATCTTTCTCCTTCTCATCCTGCAACATGAGCCCTATACCTGAACTACACAATCTCAACTGTATGCAGAGACATACACTTCTTCCTCACAGAGGTATACAATACATATATAAACAAACATAATTGCATAGGCTTCCAGAATACTCGAAATAGAGTATTTTCCTTTTCTCTCATATACTTATGTTTACATACAACTACACAGGCTCACAGGCCTACCTTTGTCTATATTAAATCAACATACTGCAATCCTCATTCTATTGCCCTGATTAACATTTGTTTGGCCACTTCTAATCTCTTGGCCTGGCTATCATTCAACTGGACACCTCTCTTTGCCTCTAAGGCTTACAATAATATACATAGGGATTCTGAACTTTTTCTACTTCAAATCTAAAAAATCCCCAATTATGATGGAATACTTAGAATCCTCTTTCCAAGACCTTTCCTTTGACTGCTTCCTTGCTCAATTCTAAGTTCTGAGCAGAAAGTTATGGACAATTGCAAATTGTCTTTTCAATGATGCAATCCTTGTGCAGTTATTCTCTTTCCTCTGAGCTAAAAGGATGTTAGACCTTTGTTGGATCCTATCATAAGGCTCACAGACCATATTTACCAATTTTGATGTGGGTCTGAACCAGACGAAACCCATGGGCTTCCTTTCCAATCCCTTTTCTTTCTTTTAACACAGTTGTCAGGTATACGCCCCTTTTTTTTGGACCCCAACCTCATGTGACCACGAGCTATGACCAAGCGCTAACTGATAGGTGCTTATCTAGAGCCTAAGGAACTTTGGGGCTCCGAAACTTCGGAGGTTCTCTCAACTTCCACATTGACTTCTCCCGAACGTTGAACTGGAAAACTCTCGGATTAGCTCTCTGGAGCTTCGCACTTCTTATCTCAGAGGATGCACTGATCGATGGTCCTCATTCTCTGTTTAGATCTACGACCAACAAGATCTCTAGGAATCCGGGCTTAAAGAGTTTTGAGGCTCCATCTTGTGCTTCCTCCCAAATTGCCGAATTGGCAAATTCACAAACAACAAATCAACAGAGCATGCCTTCTCGTTAACCAACGACCATGATCAACTTTGGGACTTCGACTTTGGGAGTTCCGAACTGTCCACACTCTCAATCCTTCCGGAGTGCCAAGTCTCTGAATTGCAAGATCTGTTGCCCCGTATCCTCTCCCGATCAACGGCTTGGATTTTCTCTACAGCTCCAGGCTTCAGGGATTTCCAAAGCACCTCTCCACAGATCTCCCGAAGTGTCAAATTACCGGAGGTCCTCTCCTTCCTCCATGTATCATCTCTTAATCAACAATCGAGATTAACTTTGGCCTTCGAGAGTTCTCGACTTAAAGCCATCTGCAACTCAATTCCTCTGAAGTACCAAGTCTCTGAACCTTGGGATCTGGTGCCATGTGTCCACTGTAATCAATGGTTGAGATGGACTCCGACCTTCGGGAGTCCTCAACCTCAACTTCTTATGCCTTGAATCCTCCATAGTGCCAAATCTCTTGACTAAAGATTCTACTTCCACGTATACTCTCCTGATCAATGTTGAGGATTTACTCCGCTCTTCAAAGCTTCATGGGTTTCACCTTCATCACACTTCATTCCCTCCGAATGCTGAATTGGAGAATATGGCGATCTCCTTTGCTTGGTTGTCAAACAATTAATGTAGTGACACGTGGCCCCACTGATGGGCAACACGTGTCAGGTCCCAATTGGTACTAAGGGCCTATAAGTGGTACAAAAACAAGTGACATGTGGAATGATTAGAGTAGGTCCACGTCACCCTAGGTGACGTCATCATGCCATGTCACTCTGGTGCTTCACGACTTTGGGACTTCGGGACTCTGGGACTTCGGAGTTCCGAAAGTTCTTCCTTCAACGTCCATTATTTCCTCCGAATCTCGAATTTTTGAACCTCTTAAATTTTCTGGGGTCCATATAGTATTGTTGTCATCATATAAGATGATGACACATGGCCCCCATGTGTCAGATTGTTATTACTCCAACAAGGTCGCCAAAAGTACAATTTTGACCAACATGTGGCACGACTAGGGGATGTCCACATCACCCATGGTGACATCATCATGCCACGTCATACCATGTGCTTCGACACTTCATAGCTCCAGGATTTGGTGGATTTCTTGACTTATCACCATGTTTCTCTCGAACTCCAAACCGCCGAACAATTGCTTCCTGGAACTTCAGGACTTTGGGGCTCCAAGACTTCAAATATTTTCTTAACAGTATCATTAAGGTGGAACTGTTGAAATTTGGCACGGTTGATCTGTGGACATGTGTCCCTGTTAATGATACGGTCCAGATGAGTTCCGAACTTCGGGACTTCCGAAGGAAGTCCATTCTACGTGCACTTCAACCAATTTCCCCGAACTTTGAACTGCCAAACCACTTGGGAAATCCAATGGTCTGCCTTCTCCTGAATGATCTATGGTTGAGAGTCACACCAGGACTTCTGAGCTTCGTTCTTCGGCCCCTTTCTAAAAAAAAACTTAAAAATTTCCAAAGTAACGAAGTCCGAAGGACTTGAGGGTTAACCGTCGTGCTCCTTTCCCAGATCTGACGTCTCTGATCTGTCCTTAGCCAAATCCAACGATCACACACTTCTCCTAGTGATCTACGACGTAGATCCACTCTGGAACTTCGGAGCTCCGGGGATTTTTCCTCTTTTACGACAAATAACTTCAAACAACTGGAGTGGTGAAGTTCAGAGGACTTCAGTGCTTAACCACCATGCTCCTTTTTCCAGATCTGACGATTATGAAGGGTCTGCCTTCTCCCGAACAGATCCTATGGCTCAAATTTGAACTTTATGGCCCCATACCACGGTTGTTGTGGTAAATTCTCCGCCACTTCTCCTGAGCTTTCAATTATCACCCAAGATCTCTCTAAGCACCCCTCTAGAACTCTGTACATAAAATCCTTGTGTAATTTTTACTTCAATTCCTCATACACGACCCATATAGGTTCAATGTTGAAACCATTGTTGACGATAAAAATTACAACGAGGAATTTTTCCCGCAAAGTATTGCTAAAGCCTATTATTTAAACTATGCTAATAAAATATAATACTAGTAGGTGGGACCCCCTTGTAGACTAGAGGCTCGGAGATAGTCATATCACACTTTTTATGTTGTTTTTTCGATACGGGTCTAATATGGTTGATGATGCAGTCTTGGATTCATTTTTTGGCATAATGACAGGTGGATGATGCATTTTATGGATGTTGTGTTATTCGATGTTTAATTTTATGTTATGATTGGCATATATTTACAATTCTATGTTCAATCATGTCACCATGATTTGTTACCTGGCTACACCTGCACAAGACATATGTTAGTAACAACATAAAACAAAAGAAATGGGAAAGAGACTTATTAAAAAATCCAAAAGAAAGGGCCTATACTATGTTATGTTAGAAGTTATGTGCAAATAAAATGAAACAACTTAGTATTAATACTAAATACAAATGGTTAGTGGCTATGCGATTGCATTTGATTTGTATTGGGTGCATTTGATAAATGGTATGGTATGGTTTTGGCAATGGTTAATATGGATTTTGGGTGGCGCATTTGGCAAGCAATGTGGTCGCAAGTTTCAATGGTTTGGAATTAATGGCATGGTTAATGTATTGGTGATTGCTAGCTGTCATGTACTTCGAAATTGAATGTAGAGGAAGATGGAAGCAACGTGTAGTAAATGCATATCACTCCATAACTCTCCTAGCGGGCTGTCACCCTAGCATGGTTATTGTTTCATTTGGTTTTTCTGGTGGTTAAGCTCCAAGATCCAAGCCTGGGAAGGAACTACTCGACCAACTCGCCCTTTTTAAAGCTATTGGTTACATGTATGGTTCTTTTCACCCATCCATGAATTTCGCTCTGTGTATGAACAAATGATGTCTTAGTGATGCGTTGGTTTGTGTTTTCCTGAGATTGGAAACTCTGTAAATGTGTGGGAATGACTGTGTGGTTATTCGTTTTGCAAATAAAATAATTGGTTGGTTGAAGTTATGCATTTGTTGGTTGTTCCGTGTGGTGAAAACCGTGATGGATCTCTGTTGTTTTAAGTGGGAATGGGTATTATCAATCTATGTTTTGTTGGAGGGTTTCGCTCTATTTATCCTTACTGGCTGCTTCCTCACAGTTATGAGGGTAGCCATACCCATGTTGGGTATGTGTTATATTCTTTGCATGTGTGTGTGTGTGTGGGTGCGTCAGATACGACAACTGCGTCTGATGATCCCTTCACCTAGAGATTTTTTGTGTGCGCCAGGCGCTTTCCTAGGGGGGTCCCAGGGGGGGGCAGGTATGCCCCCCCTTGGTTACGCACAGCGTTCGGGGCAACGCCCCGAAATTTTTTTTTGGGCGGTTTTTGCTATTTTTAGCGGATTTTGCTATTTTTAGCTGATTTGTAAATTAATCCCGGATTAAGGGATTAGGGTTTTGGTATCGACGGAATACCTAAAAACATTTTATATATTGTATGGCGAATGGTGAAATTCGATATAATGAAAATAAGAAAAGTTTTCCCGGTTGAGGGTTTCCGGTAAAAATCTCTGTGTACTTTGTGTATGAGCCATTGATTAATTTATGTATTGCTTAAGAATATATATGCATTGCTTTACTTCGCAGGTTTAAAACTTACATGTGGTATCAGAGCACGTTTTTGGCTTCAGAGGGACGCCTTTGTTGCTGAGGGTTTGGCTCGGTCTTGATAGATCAAGTTTATCTTGGGTCTATGATAAACCTGGGTTCAGTGGGAGATTTTGCAGTGGAGATTCGAGTAAAGTAAGAGGAATGGCGAGCTCATCTAGAATCGAGATAGAGAAGTTCAATGGTAAAAAATTTGAGCTATGGAAGCTCAATATGGAGGACCTTCTTGAAGACAAAGAACAATGGATCGTTGTGGATCCTGGTACACAGCCTACTGATACACCATCTACAAGCACACAAGCTACTGGTACACAACCTACCAGTACACAAACTACTAGTACACCAGTTACTGGTATGTTGAAGGAAGATTGGGACAAGTTGGACAGAAGAGCAAGGAGTACCATTCAACTATGCCTGGCAGATTCGGTGTTGTTGAATGTCTCGGGAGAATCTACAGCCAAGGAACTATGGGATAAGTTAGGGAATTTGTATCAATCAAAGTCCCTGGTAAACAAGTTGTTTCTTCG
>WSFP011420166.1:0-23088 GCA_009831015.1 Picea engelmannii
CCTTTTGCGAAATGGGGCATTGATTTCATGACATGTCACCCTCACTCGGTCGGGGGGCATGGTTACATCATTGTAGCTGTTGATTATTTTACAAAATGGGCCGAGGCGATGCCAACATTCGATAATACTGGAAAGACTGCAGCGTTGTTTCTTTTTAACCACGTTATAGCTCGTTTTGGTGTGCCCCAAGCTATCGTTACTGATCACGGTAGTCATTTTAGGAATTTTATGATGTCTGAACTTACAGAGAAGTTGGGTCTTCGTCATGATAACTCAACGCCTTATTATCCACAAGCTAATGGCCAGGTTGAAGCAATCAACAAAGTTATTATAACTATGCTTCGACGGATGATAGGAATTCATAAGACAAGTTGGCACACAATGTTGTTTTCGGCATTGTGGGCCTATCAGACATCTGTCAAATCCGCTACTGGGTTTACGCCCTTTCGATTAGTCTATAGTGTGGAAGCCATTCTTCCTATAGAATGTGAGATACCCTCTCTGAAGCTAGCTGTTGAACTCTTACCCAATAATTCTGCTGAAGAAGAACGTCTATTGTATTTGATGCAATTAGACAAAACTCGACGTGATGCCACTTTAGTAATAGAAGCCCATAAGAAATGTGTCAAGGCACAGTATGACAAGCATGTCAAGCCTTGTGTTTTCTCTGAAGGTGATCTTGTTGTTCTCTATGAACAGGATCGAGATGTGTTAGGAGATGGGAAATTCGAACCAATGTGGCAAGGTCCTTATATTGTTCGCCGAGTTTTGGAAAAAGGAGCATATGAGTTGGTCGATTACGATGGTATCCCTTTGAGTGAACCCAGAAATGGGTTGTACTTGAAGAAGTACTATGCATAAATCATTTGTGCACAAGTACTTGTATTTTATGTATCATACTTTGTGTGTGTTACTTTAGTTTTCTTTTGATGTTATTTGGTCTTTGCCCTTATGTGACGTTGTGTTTGATTGCCAGATGTTGGAGTCTTTGCTACCCTATATTGGCTTCGCTGATGGTGCTAGCCGTAGTACTTGGAACCTAGCTTCTGCTGCGTGGGCAATCTATGCCCCAACAAACGAACTTATATCTTTACGAGGTGTATATCTTGGCCGTGCAACCAACAACATCGCAGAGTACAACGCTGTTATTGAATTATTGGTTGATGCTATCTCACTCGAAATTCGTCATTTGGTTGTGTGACTTGACTCGTAGCTGGTAGTTCTACAGCTAAGTAATATCTACTCTATTCTAAGTCCTACTTTGTTACGGGTGTATTTGCGAATTCATCTCTTGGAACGATATTTTGATCACATTGAATATCAACATATTCCTAGATGTCTTAATACATTAACAGATGCATTGGCTAATTATGTATTGGATAGACATTTGAACCATTTATAAATCAAACACATTAAAATTCACACATTATAAAGTAAATTGGCAGAAGCCATCTGTATATATAACAATCAAAAGAGTTGGTTTTTTACAAAAAACGTTTGTCCGAAGACCAAAATATCAAAAATTGAAGCTTATAGCTTCTACAAAGTGACGTCATGGATGAAGTTCACGGTAACACACAACTGATCTAGCAACTCGACGGAGCAGTCGACCCATAGCTGCTGATACCCCTACAGTGTGACGTTGATCGCGTCGTGGAACCTCTTCCAGAGTCATATCTGGAATGTTTGCTGTCAGGCCCTCTAAATTCTGTTCCACCACCTGATAATCTTCGGCATACTGTGGTGCTAATGCTGCTACCTCTCCTCGTCGCTGGATAGGAGAGGTGCCAGGAGGTCTATACGGTCCAACATCTGTGTTATCAACAAACATTTTGTGTTAGTCTTGGGATAAATATAAACAAAAAACATTTGAATATGATAAAAAATTCAAAAACATTTAAAAAGAGAAAATTGCGTGTACTTCTTACCGAGGTCTCCCCACTGAGCGTCCTCAGGCAGTGATAAATCTGGATCTCCTCGGAAATCCAACCCTACATAAGCGTAGTCATCGACCATCAACATCTGGTTTTGTATCCAGTCAAAGAAAATATCGTCGTATTTGACAATTGGTCCTGCCACGTGCCGGGCCATGAGCCGACACCACCTCAACATTCTTGTATCCCTAGGACCTGGGAAGTCCCACTCAACCTGTAGTCTGAATACGGGGACCCTCTCGAGGAAGAAGGACACTAACAAAGATCCATAACCAAATTGTTTCAATTCACCTCGCCTGCATTTAGTTAATTGCCTTTTGATACTGCGAAGCACAACATCCGCCTAGTTAAATACTCAGGGCTCAGTACACTCGATGGCATACTGGAAGTAGCTCTGTAATGCCATATGAGGAGCTGAACTCCCGGCCATCCAAGCTATAGTAAAGAGGATAGTGTGGAGGGTCAAGTCTTGTACCCCCCAGATAGCAACTTTTCCCTTTTTCCTCTCAGCCTCAGGTATACAGTATTGATTGCAGTACTCACTCATTTTTAATCCACCGCCTCTACTACCGGTCAGACTGACATAGTATCCACGCCAGGACAATCCAGTCAAAAAGTATATGTCCTCTATATCGATAGACAGTGTGTGAGCTCCTACATTGAAAAACTATTGGTCTGGGTCCCACATACGAATTAAATACTCTAGAAGTCTGACCTGAGCCCTCATTCCCCGGATGCGGAAGTATTTTAAGAGCCCACAATCTCTCAATGCAGCTATGGTGGGAGGATGATTCTCGGCATTTGCATTATCCTCCTCATGTTCTCGTTCACGCCACTCAAGCACCATGCTTATGGCTATTTATCTGCATAAGGAACATAAAAGGAAGATTAATGATTTTGTTCATGATCTAGATCTTTTTCATTGGCTAAATATTTAAATTTTTTTTGGGTTCTGCGGTTCTCGCAGGTGCCTCATTTACACAGTGCGAACCCCTCGCAGGTGGCTCAAGGCTCACCTACGAGAACACATTATTCTCGCAGGCCCCGTATGGGTGGCCTGCGAGAATGCCTATGCGCATGTAGGGTTCAAAAACCCACTTGAAACTGAAAAACTAACCAATGAAATCAAAAATTTAAACCATAGAAATGTCAAGGATAAAGAGCTTACCGTAATGCTGTAGACGGCTTGTTGAATGATCTCTTGTAGCTCCCAAAAATCGACGCCAAATTCGGAGGGTAAAAAGGGGGTTTTGGAACTCAATAGTGGAAATATGAAATGATATGGTAAAAAATGTTTATTTACTCATTTAATTTACTTTTTACTATGTCATTTTTGGGTTTTTATGCTTATCTATCGTTTAAACCTAATTCCTAATATCAAAATGAGTGTAATGACTTGCAGGTGTGATGACATTGATTATTACATACAAGGATATGGACATATTTTTCTCCGTTATGGTGTGATTTTGATTGTTTTTTATGGTTTTTACATAAAACCTCGAGCGTCGTTTTTGTCTGTTCTTACGCTTGTGAAAAACATAAGAACGTGATCGAGCATAGTTTTATCACTTTTTCGGGCTCAACAAGGTTATACGAAAAAGGAACCCCCCTGGAGTCCTCTTTAAGCTCTTTTCAGACTCTCTAAACATGAAAAGATCGTCGAGCGACCTTGCTATTTTCACGCTCGCTAAAGTATTTGAAATACGTGTCTGGTGAGCGATAATTTATCTCTTTTTCGGTCTCGTCCAGACTATATTACGAAAAAGGAACTGAGAGAGTTCTCTTTTAAGTGTTTTTCCAAACTCTATAATCTTGAAAAACCTTCAAGTTTTCTATCTCTGGACTCATTAAACAAAAATTAACAGACCCGTGATGGGACCGAACCACTCCTTCTTAAGGTTCGTTAAAAATAGTCCGAGGGACTCGTCCGAAGGATGAGATTATATCAACAAGCATATGTGATCCTCTTCAAGCTTGCGTAAAAATAAAGAGGTACTTGTCAGAAATGGTGGGGGAAAATTTGGGAAAGGGATATGTTTTATTTTCATATTGATTGGTAGTAAGTGTCGCTCTTGAACATGACACCCCCTATTCATCATTTGAAGCTGGTTTGGGAAATCCATTTGTCTCTCTTTCGATTGATTACAAGGTCATTCCATGTGTCATCTTTGAGTCAATGCTACCAAATCATTGGTCGTGTCATTCATATGTTCAAGAGAAGTCCATCTGAAACCTATATTGAGTCGGCCATCTGCAATTATCCATTCTCTTCATGTTGGCCTTCCCTGTGTCCAGTCCAATTTGCAAAATGCTCTGTTTCACTTTCAAACTCTGTTACTCATTTCGTGTCATTGATGGGGGATTCATCAAGGCCCTCCTGTGATGAGTTTTGTTCCGTCGACTTCAGCTCATTATCCGGAATCAAAACTTAGAAATTATTTAGTACCTTGGAGCTTGCATGCCTCAATGGCAAGTTTCCTCACTTTCGACAGTGGGTTTACATCATTTATCCATGATCGAAGGATTCCATCGGATGTTCGACTTCAGCTCATTTATTCACACTCGATGGATTGTACTATGGTACCTTGGGATTCATCGACATTAATGGTGATTTCCCTCGCACTTGTTAACAGTTTCATCAATGACCGGTAATCAAGTGGTTTCTACCATGTTCAACTTCAACACATGTAATCACATGGTTAGATTCATACTTTCAGTGACGAATTTGAAGACCCTGGATATCATCTTTGCAGTCCAGGTTCCGATGGAGTATGTATAATTTGCGACACATAGATCCATTGTGTATGTTTCATGGCTATGTCGTCTTGATTTGAAATTTCCCACATAGATCCACAGTGTATTCAGGTGGCTATGCTATATTTTGACGGCATGGATCCATAGTGTAGGATTGGTGGCCATGACCCATATCTATTATGTCATCAGCCTATGATCTGAGTATGGGAATGCCTACCTCAGAATTGGTATATATGATATTCTGCAAATGTTTGATTGTTCGTAGGTTTTCGATTAGATGTGCTACTGGTTCCTGACACACACATGCAACTTACAAAGTCTATCGGCTGTCACTAATTCCAACCTCATACTTTGGGGGGCATTCTGTTACCCATGATTTTGGTCATCATAATGATGTATTGATGACGATGTACTCAGGCTCTTCATTATAACTTTCTCCTGAGATAAGTTACCTTCATCTCTTTCCAGAAATCACATTTTGGAGGAAGGTTCGCAGGCTGCCAATACATTTGCATGCGAGAATGCATGATTCTAGTAGGCTACCTTAAGCCAGGGTGCGAGAAGTTCGCACTGTGTCTAACTGCTAGGGTGTGAACTCTTTCTAAAGAAGGGAAAAAGATGAATTCTCGAAGCTTCTAGAAGGGAATCTTTTAGAAGGATGAGATGGAATTCGAATGGTTATCTAAGTACTGGATTTCATGATATTTTGGGATCATTCTTATCTAAGTAACTAATTCATTCTCTCCTATATATTGAGGGGATTCTCATGGAAAAGGTTATAAGCAAACAAGGTTAAGTGAGATATTGGAGAATTGATGAAAGATTTGTGAAGGACTGATGCTACAACAGCTAGAGAACTCCATCAAGTTTATCAAAGGTGGTTGATATTCTTCATGCAAGTGAGCAAGTGTGTGTGTCAGAGCTAAGGGCCATCGAAAGGAAGTTTGCAACATCAAGGCTCAGGTTATAATCTTTACTTTCCATCAATATGATACAGTAATGTGTCCCATTCCCATAAAGTTAGTTCCACTTTATTGTATAACTCCTTGATCATATACATAGATTAACTGTTGAATATATTGTACTTTATTCACTTCGGTTGGTTTGTATTGTTTTGATCTTGACCGTATGAGAGAACTGGAGCGAAGCAGGAACAACAAAGACCAAAGGAAGCGATCATAAGGTACGTTCTTTGATCGTATCTTCTAGTATATTCAATAGTTAAAATCTAGGGAAAGAGTATCATTCTGTCTTGCTTTGTTCTAGATATAGGTGGATCTAGGGAGATCAATTTGTGTCCGCACTTACAGATTTATCCAATAATAGTCTTGTACATGGTTATTTTTCTTGTGATCTTGGTTACTGCAACTATTGTATATTGTATTGCTGCATTGTTTATGATTCAAGTTCATGCTAAATTGAAAAGAAACTACATGTGCTTGGGATAAGCATTAAAAATTCAATATGGTATCAAAGTAGTGTTCCTGAAGAGCCATTGCACAAGCTACTTCAACACTTTCAATCTAGTTGTCACCTTCTTGATGCAATTGCAAAAACAAGCCTTACCCTTTTCCTTGTCAAGCTAGTTTTTAGCACCTTCCCTTCGAATGTTGGGTCTAATTTTTGCATAGACAGGTACGGCCTAAGCATTAAAAATTCAACATGTTATCAGAGAAATTTTCCTGAAGATCCATTGCACAATCTACTCCAATAGTTTCAAGCTAGCTATCACCTTCTTGATGCAACTACAAAAATGACCCTTACCCTTTTCCTTGTCCAGCTAGTCTTTAGCACCTTCACTTGGAACGTTGGGCCTAATTTTTGAACATATAGGTACAGCCTAGTCCAGTGCATCACCTACAACTCTCATATCTAAAATCGAAGAAGTTTGGATTTTCGGCCCTAGGGTTTATGGATATTTTTGCCTCTAGGGTTTCTGCAGGTCATTGAGGAATTTCGTAGCTCACTGCGGTTCTTTTGACTCTCCAAGGCTTATTGTTGGTAGTCATAAGTCCAATGAAACCTAGGGTTTCTAGCCTATCCTAGCCGTCAGATTTATGAAGCTAGGGTTTCAAGCCTATTTTTTAGGGTTTGTGAAGAATCTGCAAGCCATGAGGAACATAACTTTGGTGGAAGATAGACTTGATGGGTCAAGCAATTTTAGCTCCTGGAAGTCAAGATTACACATCACTCTAGAAGAGAGTGACCTATTGAGATTGATAGAAAAGACTCTACCAACAACAACAATTGATGAAGAGAAGGCTGAATGGAAGACAAATGATGTCAAAGATAGAAAGATAATCATCTACTCAGTAAGAGATCATCTACTACCTCACATTTCTATCTTGAAGACAACTTATCAAATGTATGATGTGTTGAAGAACATGTTTGAGAGAAACAACACTAACAAATCTCTTACATTGAAGCATCAACTTTAAAATCTCAATATGATGAAAGATGACATCATCACTACCTTCTTCATGAAGATTTCAGAGATCAAATATCAATTAGGTGCCATTGGAGAAACCATAACAGACATAGAGCTTGTCACGATTACTCTCAATGCACTTCCAAGCCATTGGGAACCATTCATTCAAAGTATCAGTGGAAGAGAAGAATTACCTTAGTATGATCATCTATTTGCAGAATGTACTCATGAGGAAACCATACTTATAGCCAGAGGCGTGCAAGACTCCCATCATAATGACAATAAAGCCCTTGCTTCTCATAAAAAGAGAGGAAAAATAAATAGAAGAAGTTTCAACAAAGCATTCAAAGACATTTTAAAGATTCAATGTTTCAGATGTGACAAGTATGGACACATTGCGAGAGATTGTCCTACCAGGAAGAAAGGAAGACAACATGCATCTACTACCAATGTTGATTCAAAACCAACTCAAAGAGATGAAGACATAAAAGATGAAGCATTCTTCTTCATTTCAACACTCTCTGGTACAATTCCTACTGATAGTGATATTTAGTTGATTGACAGTGGTGCTTCCAGACACATGACTGGATATAGAGAACATCTTACAGATCTTGTAGAGAAAGAGTCTCGTCTACATGTTGTACTTGGTGATAATGCCATATATACTGTGAAGGGAGTTGGATATTCTTCTTTCCAACTAGATTCTGACATACCAGTTCAATTAAGTGAGGTACTATATGTACTTGGGATGAAAAAGAACCTTGTCTTTGTTTCTTCCTTAGAGGATAAAGGCTAAAAGGTTACTTTCTCTGAAGGAAAAGTTATTGCATGGCACAAGAACTCACGCATGGATTCTGCCCATGTGATTGGTGTTCGAGAAAACAATTTGTACAGGTTGACTGTTCGACTAGTTTAGGACTTTTTACATGACAATATCATCTTGAGTGAGAAATGGCATAGGAGACTTGCTCATTTACATTATAGAACCCTTCCCGGTCTAGGGAAGATGGTGACAATCCTTCCAGAGATACATATTGAGCATGATGGCATTTGTAGAAGTTGTGCTCTTGGCAAGAATGTCAAATGGTCCTTTTTTTGCAGTGATAGTAGATCCAAGAGGATCTTGGGCTTGATATATACAGATGTTTGTTGGCACATGACTGTTGCTTCCTTGATCAGATATTTGTACTATGTACTTTTCATTGATGATCACTCTCGTAAGATGTGGATTTACTTCTTGAAGACCAAGTATGGATTCCTTGCGAGATTTAAAGAGTTTAAAGCTTAGGTTGAGAACCTGACCGGGAGGAAGATCAAGGTGTTGAGATCAGATTATGGAGGAGAGTACACCTCCATCTATTTCAATGATTTCTGTATTGAGGCATGGATCAAGAGGGAGTATGCCATTCCTTATAACCCTCAGTAGAATGGGGTTGTAGAGAGGAAGAACATATCCATTGATGAGGCAACCAAAGAAATGATACATGATCATAATCTACCTATTATTCCTTGGGCAGAGGCATCCATGACAACTGTGTATGTTCAAAACAAGAGTCTTCATAAGATTCTGAAGAGCATGACTCCTGAAGAATATTTCATCGGAGTGAAGCTTGAGGTTGGACACTTTAGGATATTTGGGTGTCCAGTATACTTTCATGTACCCAAGGAAAAGAGGGCCAAGCTAGACCCTTCAGACAGAAATGGTACATTTGTGGGGTACAGTGAATCTTCGAAGGCATACCAGATCTACATCCATGGTTAGAGACAAATCGAGGTTAGAAGATATGTCACCTTTGAGGAAGAGATGACCTTCTGAAGATCCAGAGAATCTCATATGGAGATTGATAACGAGAATAAATAAGAGACAGTACCTTCCCCCCCTTCAGTTGTTCAGAGGGAGACAATTGCTGATCTAGCTTATCCCGTAGCTCTAGTTGATGTTCCCATAGAAATTGTGGTAGGACAGAAGAGGCCTGCATGGACTCGACAAACTCTGCAGGAGGCAGAGGAATATGCAACTCCTCGTGGTACATTCCGAGAGAGCAAGAGACCACAAAGATTTTTGAGCTATTTTTCAACTATGAGCCACATCATTGATACTGATCTTTCTTTTCATGGAGAAGCAACATGTCAACAAGTTTGGCAAGATTCCATGATCAAAGAGTATCAGTCAGTATGAAGAATGATGTGTGGGATATTGTTCCAAGACCGGAAGGGAAGTTTTTAGTGACTTCCAAGTGGATCTATAAGATCAAACATGTAGATGATGGAAGTGTCGAGAAGTACAGAGAAAGATTTGTGGTTAGAGGATTCTCTCATGTGGAGGGAATAGATTATGAGGAGACATTTTCTTCTGTTTCCCGATACACTTCCATCCGTATGATTATTTCCCTTGCAGCATCCAAGGGTTGGAGACTACATCATTTGGATGTGAAGACAACCTTTCTCAATGGAGAAATTGAGGAAGAAGTTTACATTGAGCATCCAGATGGATTCGTGATGCATGAGAAGGAGTCTCATGTGTGTAGGTTGGAGAAAGCCCTGTATGGACTAAAGCATGCACCTCGTGCTTGGAATGAGAATATTGATGGATACTTGATGAGTTTGGGATTCAACAAGAGTGTTTTTGATCCCAACCTACACTACAATATTGTTGGTGACGAGTGGCTGATTTTGGTCCTATATGTTGATGACTTATTCCTCACCGGTTCATAAAGCCTTATTGTTGAATGCAAGTGTGCATTAGCTTTTGAATTCTAGATGAAGGACCTTGGTATGATGCACTACTTCTTGGGACTAGAAGTGTGGCAGGGGAATTATGATATTCTCTTGAGTGAGGGGAAATACACAGTGGAGATATTGAAGAAATTCGGGATGACAGACTGCAATCCCATGCCTACACCGATGGTGATGAATATGAAGAAACTGAACAAGACTTCTTCTGATTCAGGAGAGGTTGATCCACATATTTACAGACAACTGATTGTATCATTGATGTATCTGGTTAACACCAGACCTGATATATGCTATGCCGTGAGTGTACTCAGTTAGTTTATGAGTCAGCTGAGACATACACACTGGATATCAATGAGTGTACTCAGTCAGTTTATGAGTAAGTTTACGAGGCATAGTTGGTTATGGACTGAGATATGCCTCCGGTGTAAACATGAGATTGCAGGGATATGCTGATGCATATTGGGCAGGAAGCATAGTGGACCAGAAGAGTACCTCCGGTTGTTGTTTTACTTTGGGATCTACCATGGTTTCCTTGTGCAACAAGAAACAAACTACTGTGGCTTTGAGTACCGCAGAAGCAGAGTACATTGCATTATGTGTGGTAGTCTGCAAATCAGTGTGGCTTTGCAAGCTCCATGCTGACTTATTTGGACATGAGATGGATTCCACCATTATCCATTGCGATAACCAGAGTTGTGTGAAGCTCTTTGAGAATCATGTGTTTCACGATAAATCGAAACACATCAAGATCAAATACCATTACATTAGAGATATGGTGCAGAGGAAAGAAGTACATGTGTGGTACATTTCTACACATAAGCATGTTGCAGATGTCTTTACCAAACTGCTTACTAGGACAAAGTTCGAGTACTTTCGTGAGAGACTTGGCTTGGTGGAGAATGCCTCCCTAGTTGAGAGGGAGTGTTGATGATTTGCAACTTCATGAGACATTTTTCAGATAGTACTCATCTGGACTGAGTTGAGATGATCTGTGAAGACGCCCATGTGATTGGTGAGTCATACTCCTCTTGACAGAGTTGAGATGATCTGTGTGGTCTCTTTTCGTGCTCCTCTGGACTAAGTTGAGATGACTTGATATGGTCTTCTGTCGGATTCCTATGGACTTAGTTGAGTCGACTTGAGATGGCTCTCCAGATCATACTCCTATGGATTTAGTTTATTTAATCTGTTGAGAGTGACGTCCCTTTGGTTGAGAACATGTGGACTTGTCCCTAGTGGCAGAGCACTAGAGGATTTGTGGGAAATCCCTTGCTATATTGTCTAAGAGTAAGATTATTATGAAACCCTAATTTTGTATTGTGAAGGGTACAAGTCAGCCCTACCATGTAAATATAATTAATATTGTGTAAAAGATTAATTATATTATTGAATTGTAAAAGTCGGCCCTATTGTGCCAATCGACACATCTATTGATGAGTTAGGTTATGTATTTATAGGAGAGATACATCCCCATTGTGGATCATATCTCATTCTCACAACACACATTGTGGAGATCTGAAATTTGGTGCACATTTCTCTTAGGCGCTAGCTTTCTTGGTCATAGAGCACCCTCTTGTGTGCGTAGGGTTTGTGGTGAAAGGGTGATGTTTTCTTGAGTCTATAGCAAAGGATTGTTGGGTTTTTCCCTTGTTTGAGAAGGGTTTTCCCATGATAACTTCTTGTGTCTTGTGCATGGTTATTCTTCTTGTGATATTGGTTACTACAACTATTGTATATTGTATTGCTGCATTTTTTATGGTTCAAGTTCATGCTAAATTGAAAAGAAACTACTTGTACTTGAGCTAAGCATTACAAATTCAACAATGTTGAGAGTGTTTCTGGATAAGAACTGTGTACTTGGTTTTGAAACATCTAACGTTTCGAGTGGACACTCCACCCATCATCAGGGATAACCAAAAAGTTCAAATGTAGGAAAAATAGTGCCAAGGTATATGTTAAGTAGGAGAAAGTGAAGATGACCGTTGAATAAAAATTAATGAAAATAATTAATATGCCCGTTGAGATAAAGTAGCCATTGAGGAGGAAGGAAGATGGATCAGTAATTATAATATCTAATAGTATTTAATGATGATGATTTAGATTTAGTTAAAAAAAAGAGGGAAACTATGAAGGTGTAAATTTTCAATTAATAATGATCATAATGTATTATAAAAATAATAATGTACTATAGTAAGGCAGATCCTTCCAAGCTCGTCTCAAAGAACATATAATTGACACTACCCACAACCGAATCTCCAAATCAGCTATAGCTGAACACTCCTTTAATTCCAAACATCTCATTTGCTTTGACCAAACCAAAATCCTAGCCTCAACCTCACATTACTCCTCTCGGCTCATTCGGGAAGCTCTCTAAATAGAAAAACATCCTAATAATTTCAACCACGAAGATAGCTACAAACTGAGCCAATCTTGGAAACCTACCATTCACCACCTTGATCATTAGGCATGCATCCTTTGTCAAGGCTCTTTACCTACCCTCCCTCCTTCCCCCTTCCTTTTCCTTCCGCTTTATTCTGGTCTCTCGACATCTTGTGACATTTTTCAATTACTGCGTTAGCCTTCTTTATCCTATTCTCTTGCCCTTAATCTTCTATAATCTAGTTCCTTTATTTATTTTTTCTCATCTTTCTTCATATGTTAATATGCTCCACCATCTTAATCCACCATCTTAATCGTTTCTTTCTCATTACATTACTCTAACTGCTCTACCAACTTCTTATGTATCATATCTCTCTTTATCATTTTAGGTTATTTTTACATTATAACTATAACTTATATTCTATTATATCTCTAAGTTATTTTACATTATAACTATAACTTATATTCTATTTTAATTACTTAATATCCTTTTCTTCTTTTTCCTTAATATATTACATTCTTTATCATTTGGATATTCTATCTTTCTCATCACCATATTACGATAATATAATAACGTATTATAATACATTACGATAATACATCAATATATTATATTATTATAATATATTATATATTATATTATTATAATACATTATTATATTATATTATTATAATACATTATTATATGATATATTATATTATTATATTATAGTATCATAATACATTATGTTCATTATTATTTGACATTTTAAATCTCCATCATTTCCTTTTTTCATGCTTTTTCTTCTATATCATCACATTATGATTCTTTATTATAAAATCAGATATTTTTCATCATCATTCTAAGTTTTATGATATTATAATTATTATTCATATTCTAAGTTTTATGATATTATAATTATCATTCATATTCTGATTTATTCCCCCTGTTATATCATTTTCTCCGTGTATCCTTAATTTATTACATCTTATATATTATATTGTATTTTCTTTCTTTATCTTTTTATTTACCTTATCATTCTTATTATCATATTATGATATGATGATGCATCTTAATACACTACCATAATATATTATTACATTCCATTACTATAATACATTATTATTTTTATAATACATTATGATCATTATTAATTATATTATTACATTTCATTACTATAATACATTATTATTTTTATAATACACTATATCATTATTAATAGGAAATTTGTACTTTTATTGTTTGTTTCTTTTTAACTAAATCTAAATCGTTATCATTAAATATTATAATTATCGATCCACCTCCCTTCCTCCTCAACGAACATATTAATTATTTTCATTAATTTTTATTCAACAATCATTTTCACTTTCCCCTACTTAATACTTACCTCAACACTCTTTTTCCTACATTTGAGATTTTTGGTTGTTTCTGATGATGGGTGGAGTGTCCACTCGAAACATTGGACGTTTCAAAATCAGGTACAAATTTCTTATCCAAAAACACTCTCAAGAAAAAGAAATATAACAACTTTGATAAATATAAACATTATTTCATTTCAAATTTGAGTAATTTAATATTAAAATAAACTCAATCATTTCTTTGTCAAAATTATTCTCTAATTTTGATAAGAATTTTGTTGAAAGTTATAGTTTCACCTTATAAGAATTTTGACCATGGAACTTTCTCCTTTTGGGTTTAGTTCATTTTAAGAAGACCCAAATCGTCCAAATTTCAAAAAAATGAGTTGAACAGGGTGGAACTTTGCCTTGCTGGAAAAAATAAATAACTCATTGGTGATCCGAAATGGATCCTCTAAATAATCTATTTTTTAACTTTGTAATAACAAAATTTAGTTTTGCAAAGATGAGTGAATTGTCCAAAACTCCTTTTCACATGGAAGATGAAATGAACCATTGTGATGGTTGGCCTTCTAATGTAGCCCATTAAATATGAAGGATATAGAGAAAAATGGCTCTTATTGAAGAAGAGAGTTGTAGAGGAAATGGAGAAACAAGAAATGAAGGACTCGAAAGAAGAACCATGTAATGAAGCAATTTGGTGTGGAGAAAATGATCAAATTGTGTAACGAGCATATATGCTCCTGGTAAATTTCCTCAATATGAAAAAAATTCATACATGAATATGAATGTCAAGGTTAGTGTCTAACGACAAAACGAAATACAACAACTTTGATAAATATAAATGTTTTCAAATTTGAGTAACTTAAAACAAAGACAAACTCAACCATTTCTTTGTCAAAATTCTTCCCTAAATTCGATAATAATTTTGTTGAAAGCTATAGTTTCACCTCATAAGAATTTTAACCATGGAACTTTCTTCTTTTGGTTTAGTCCATTTTAAGAAGACCCAAATCGTCCAAATTTAAAAAAAAGAGTTGACCAGGGTGGAACTTTGCCTTGCTAGAAAAAGAAATAACTCAATGGTGATCCAAAATGGATCCTCTAAATAATCTCTTTTTAAAACTTTGTAATAACAAAATTTAATTTTGCAAAGATAAGTGATGTAACACACCCAACCTTAAACCTACTGGGCTATGCCACACAAAAACTCTTGTGGAACTGTATAAATTGTAACATACCCGACCACCTAGGCTGGGCCATGCCACTTCATTAAAACAATAATTTCATCTATATAAATATATATACAACTTAAGAAGTCAAACATATTATGCTAATACACAGATTCATGAGGAAATAACAGTAAAAATATACATGCAACATACACATGAAAAACCCATAAACATAAGCATATGTATAAATACACAACATGAAAATTGATACACAATTGATACTTATCTTTTATAGAAGGCCATCAACTGCGTGTAGACCTTCCGTGATCCTGTTGATGATTGCAACTATGTGAGACATTCTCCAGGACAAAAACCTGAGAGAGAGCCCCCGAGAGGGGTGTGTGGTTCCTATATGAGACAGAGCTAGAATGTAGATATGGCCTCCTCCTTATAGAGAGTTGAGAAGAACTCCAGATGATTCTCTAGTGTAACACAATGAGAAAGGAGATCTGCAAAGTTGGACATGCTTGTGGCTGAGCACAAGGTGAACGTGTGAAATCCCAAAGTGATGGGTGCATCGTCACGAGACATATCTGAATATGATGTATTAGCCTCCTCTGAGCAGAGAGTTGATGAGAAACTCCAGATGAATCTCCTGTGTAATGCAGTGGGAAACAAGATCTATTGAGTGGACGTTTCTGTGGACGAGCATAGGTGAACGTGATCCTGGTGGCTGAGCTCTAGTGAAGAAGTGGTTCTTTTGTGTAATGCAGTGATCTAAAGATATGGAAATCCCTATGGATGTGCCCCTAGTGGCTGAGCACTAGTGGGTGTATGAGATCCCTTGATATGTTTTTCAAGAGTCAGACCTGCCTGTAATCCTAATTGTAATGTAAAAGGTACAGGTTGGCCCCACCTTAATGTAATTGATAATTAATGTAAAAGATAATTAATCTGGTTAATATTAATTATATTATGAGATAGAGAGGTCAGCCTTGTTGTTCCAATAGACACTTCTGTTGATAGGTCAAGTCTAATACAAGTAAAGGTAAATTCCCCATTGAGGAATCATATCTTTTGTGTGAGTTTGGAAATTTCAGCAAGTACATCTACTTGGGAAAAGTGCACACCTCTCTTGGGCACTAGTCTTCTAGGGTTTGTGAGCACCCTTTTGTGTGCTAGGTTTTCTTGGTGGTGAAGGTATTTCTCTTGAAGAATATAACAAAGGATTGGCTGGGTTTTCTTCCCTTGTTGAGAAGGGTTTCCCAAGATACTTCTTGTGTACTTGTGCATGGTGTTTCTTCTTGTGATCTTGGTTGCAACAACAAATTGTCTATGGTTTAAGTAAAATTATAAAATGGAATGAACTTCATGCTTAAGCCTAGCTTATTGAAAAATCAACATGGTATCAGAGCACAGGTCTTGAAGAACCCATTGCACAAGCAATTTTCAGCCATCTTCTCTCTCCTGCAAAACTGTACGACCCTCCTAGGGTTTCCAGAAATTCTGTACGACCTACCTTTCTAAGAGGTTTCAACACTTGGCACTTGGACGTTGGGGATAAAAATACCATAGGAGTGTATAGCCTCCTTTAGCTCACCTCCAACAAGCTTCAGATTGGAATTCCGAGCATTATGAAATTTTGGCCCTAGGGTTCTTAGGGTTTCACTAATTTCTACAAAAAATTTAGTATTAGGGTTTATGCAACTCATTGAAGGAGCTCTTCAGCTCACCAATGTTCTCCTATATTTCAAAGGCTTATTGTTGGCAGTCATAAGTCCAAAAAAAACTAAAATTTCTAGTCTATCCTAGCCATTAGGTTTTCTAGCCCAGTTGACAAGGGGTTGTGAAGAATCTAAAATTATGATGAACAAAACTATGATGGAAGATAAGCTTGTTGGATCAAGCAAATTCAAGTTCCTGGAAGACAAGAATTCAAAGGAAGACTTATTATGGGTGATACAAAAAGGTGACACTGTGACTACCTCTTTCATGAATATGTCAGAGGAAAAAGATCAGACATGTGCCATTGGAGAAATCATATCAACACCCTCATGTATGCACTTGTATATATATTATTTGTATCATTATTATGAGGGTAATTGCATGAAGAAGGAACATTTTGTTGAATTCATGGATCCAGAAGGATCTCAGTGCATTCAGAGGAGAAACACACTAGAAGTGAAGACTTCAGGTTTGATTTTTGAAATTATCATTCCTCTAACCTATATTTCTAAAGTTTGCTATATTACAAGTAGGTGTTGTAGCCGTGACACCAATCCTTAAATTGTTTTGATTCTAGAGTTGTACTCATCATTCTCCTTTAGGAGATATTCTTGTTTTGGTTCCTGTTGTTTTCTTGTTCCAAATAGGTTAAGAAAAAATGAAGATGCTTATCCTTCAGAGGGAGTCACTTGACTTAGAGGGAGTAAAAAATATTTGAGAAAGAGGAATAATAGAACCATATTTGAGACAACCAATGCAATAATGCATGATCAACATATTTCTATGATTCCATGGGCAGAAGCATGCATGACACTGTATATGTTCAGAACAAGAGTCTTCACCAGACTTTGAAAAACATAACTCCCAAAGAAACTTTCACCGAAGTGAAGCTTGAGATTGAACACTTTAGGATATTTGGGTGCCCAGTGTATTTTCATGTACCCAAAGAGAAGAAGCCCAAGCTAGAACCTTCAGGGAGAAAGGATACATTTATGGGATAAACAATGAATCTTCGAAGACATTCCAAATCTACTTCCCTGGTCAGAGAAAGATTGAGACAAGAAGAGATGTTGTCCTTGAAGAAGAAATATCCCTTCAAAGATCCAAAGAATCTCAGATGAAGATTGATAGTGAGACAATACCTTCTCCCCCCTCAACATTTTAGAGGGAGGAAAACATTATTCCAGCTGATCCAGTTGCTCCAGTTGATATGTCCAGAGATATTGCAGTAGGGCATAAAAGGCCTTCCTAGGCTCACTCTGTATGAGGAATATGAACATACAAACCCCTTAAGGCACATCCCGAGAAAACAAAAGAGATTTTTGAGATATCCTTCAGTCATGAGCCACTTCATTGATTTTGAGCCTCCTTGTCTTGGAGAAGCAACATGAGAACATGTATGGAAAGATTCCATAACAAAATAATACCAGTATATCTTAAAAGAATGATGTATACGATATTGTTCAAAGACCATAAGGGAAGTCTATGGTAACTTCCAAGTAGATATATAAGATCAAACATGCAGTTGATGGATGTGTCGAGAAATACAAAGTGATATCTATAGCCAAAAGATTCTCACAAACAAAGGGATTTGTCTATGATGAGACACTTGATACAGTAATATCGATACACTTCCATCTGTACTACCATTCATGAGTTGGAAACTATATCATATGGATGGATTCTTGATGAGTTTGGGTTTCAACAAGAGTATTTCTGATCCAAACCTATATTATTACAGTGTTGGTGACGAGATCCTGATTTTGATGACTTCAGAAAGCCTTGTTGGATACAAGTAAGCTTTGACTTCTGATTTCGAGATGGAGGATATGAGTATGATGCACTACTTCTTGGGACAAGTGTTATAGAAAGATTTGCCTCACCATTTCTATCTTGCACAGAGGGCCTTCTTCCATTTTCCTATGCAGACTTATCAACCCCCTTTTTGATAAATCCAGATCCAAAATTATATATTTTTCCACATATACGCTTCCTAACTGCTTTGCAAGATGTGTATACGCTTGCTGCTCCACTACATCTTGCATATATCATGATTTGTGCTAGACAATACAAAATGAGGTCAGGTTTCCATGTCACGACAAATGAGCTCTGATCTTTGGCCTTCCATATACTGGAAAAATTCTGACTCGACCCTTCAGTTGCATTCTGGAGGCTATAAGAGTACAATTTCGAGCTATGGAAAAAGAGAGAGAAAGCATTCAACTTTGAGAGCAAAGTTACTCTAGAGAAATTACTTCACATTGAGTCTGCATCCCTTTGTCCCTCAAGTCTGAACACATTGTTCAACCCCCAAGCTCTTCCCTTATTGTCAAGAGGATCTCATTATCTCTTTGCTATGAGATTGTCTTTGGTGGAGGATTGAAGTGGTGGAGACCCAGTTGGAAGGAACTTGGTTTCTTGGTTTCGAACCGTGTCAACATGAAAGTCTGTAATGTTGATACTTCTGTTGATCAATTATTAATAGAAATACTCCTTTCCCGTCCTATCGATATATTTCAAATATATGATTATTATCCATGGGCATGTTTGTAATGTTTATTAATGGATTGTGCTATCTGATGTGCTAACTCATTTTATATACTGTCACTATATACTTGCATCACTTGTTTGTTGAGAACTTCTTGTAGGTGTAAAGCTTTGGGTCAAAGTGCTCAACGGTGGACTGACATCAAACGATTGGATCGAGGTAGGATTATTCCTCGTATTGCACATTAGTTTATATAGCACATGTTGGAATTGAGTTGATTTCTGCAGTCATAACTGTCTGTTGTGGTTTACCCTTGGCTATAGAGAGTTTTTCCCTTGTAACATAATTGGCGACTCCACTGGGGAGAGATCTTCCTTCTAAGGGTTGAAGTATTTTTCTTTCTTACATTGCTCTTTTGCCTTTGTATTTCTTCTTGTATCATAGTTGGACAGAGTTTGTTCACTCTGGGTCTGATTTTTCATCCTTTTAACCTTGCCTAGCCTTGTTTTAAAAGATATATGCCCTTTTTCCCTTGACATCCATGTGCATGCGCCTGCCATCCCACTACAAGAGGCGTATATACACCCTTTTCTCTTGAACATGAGCATATACCACTTCCCCCTTACTTGTTTGCTTGGTTTAGTGACTTCTGGGTAGGTTTTGAGGATCACTGAGCCTTCTTAGGTCTCTGTGGTACCTGTTGAGATTATTTGGGATGACATGAAACCTTTTTGGAGTTGAATGTTTGGGCGGTGTCTTTATCTTTGTTTTCCATTTTTGATTTGTCCTTGGTAGTTGGGATGTCTGCTTAGCTGCTTGGTATTCTGCTCGAGTGCTTGATTTTATACATAGTAGAAGTTATATATCAAGTTGCTTATGATTCCATGCATTTTCTTTTTAAATACATTGAAAATACAAAAAAAATAGGTATTTTGCATTGGTTGGTATTTTTTGTCTTTGAACCTTCATCATTAGCTTAGCACATTTAGTGAAAGATTGCATTTTACTTCTGAGTTGCAGAGTTAAAATTGAAGATTGCACTGCTTTTATTTAGCATATCATTCACTGAAAAGTTAAAGTTAGGCTTTATTATATCTATTTATATTTTCATGCAGAGCCATAACACCATGAGTTTCATTTCCATACCTCTTTGAGTAATCACGACCAATAAAATTTACGCTTTAAACTAAAATTAATTAGTCACAATTTTATTTTTTAGGGTGCACAAAGTAGCCTAGGATTTAGTGCCTTGGAATAAGATTTTGTGAGTAAACTTCTCCAAGGAAATTAAATCAAATTATGTGTCTGAGACAGGGAGTTGACAAATCCATTGTATAATTGGTAATATTAGGAGGCTCCATTCACACTGGAGTTAATCACGAGGTCGCACGAAGTTAGTTGAAGGGATAACCCCTGGATACTCACCTAGCATAAGAGATATTTCTATGGATTTATTCGTATTTGGGGATCTTGCTAGTGCCCATACCTCTGTGAGAGGCATTGCTTTCAAGGTTTCGAGCTTTGCTACCCTGCCCATACGGTGATCTAGACTTACGACTGCTCGCCTGTGCATCGGTTATATAATGGTTTATTAGTTTCTTGACTTATGTTTCTCATAGGTTATTTGCAGGGGTTATTCTTCTTTTATCCTAAGTCAGATAGGGGTCAGACAACACACAACCTTTATGGAGGATTACCTCTCCGGGGGAGTCTGACCGACTGGTTGTTAAGCCTACGAGGGCCCTTATAACTGATTTTGTTACCTCCAAACTTTAGCAGGGAGTCTCAGGTCCCTCTTGGACGAGGCATACCTTCTTTAGCGAGGGAGGCCACTCAACCACTTTAGCTCATTTGCATGCATATTGGCCATTTGAATTTTTAGTATGCTCTTTGATTACTAGTTGACCCTAGGACTCTGGTTTTTGGTTTCATTATCATGGATAGCAGAGTGCCTTTTACTCCTCCATTCACCACTACCCCCCCCATGATCCCTCCTCATTTCATGGGGGCAGACCCTTTTGTTTTTTACAATGGTATGCACAATTACAACACTCAATCCACACCTTGGGTCTCTAGTCATTTTTTCTGTTGATATGCCTTCCCACGTGCAACCCCCTCTCTGGTCTATTTATAGGAATCCTAGCATTGGATCCGAGGGAACCATCGCTCCCATGCCCACTTCTTCATTTGATATGAATCGTTTTCCCATGGGAGGTTGGAACCTTCCACCTTATGGATCCAATCCTAGCTATGCTCTTTCAGGATCTAGTGCTCAGATGGGTGCTTATTACACCCCGCCCATGTATCTTTCATCTGCCATGTCGGTCCCTTTAAAAACTTTTTATGTACCAGGTCCTCAAGTACCCCCAGGTCTTCCGTATGGGGAGAATCAATTTTATAATTCCGGATACCCTCCTTATGGGTCACACTCACAAGGGGGAAACATATATCTTCACTCGAATAATTCTTATCCTACCTCGGTCTCTTTGCATACCTCAGTGATGATGCCCGTCCAGACCTCTTCAGACCACCTTGGCATAAACTACCATGTTTCTGGGCTAGGACAGGGAATATACCATGATCTTTTCTGGCCTGCAATGTTTCAGAATCAACCTTTTCCAGGACCTTGGACTCAAATACCACAATTTATCACTAGCCCAACCACTGTAAGCCACACCAGTGCACCATCACCCACCCTTTCTAGTCACGTCGAAGATGAGTTGACACCCTCTACAAATCATGACAACAACTCGCTTCCAACCTCTGCCAATTATGTTGGGGGCACCATCCTTTTCACCCCGGATCGTAGCCGTGTCATGTCTCCAACTCCTATTCATCATACAGGAGATGACTCTCTTTCCTCGACCAGTCCCATCGAGAAACCCAAACGTCTCAGACGTAAGCCTAAATTCATTTGTAGGACTTGTGAAGGAAGCCATCTTACTCACTTGTGCCCAGTGACTACCGAGATACCAGAGGCATGGGGCTCGCCCAAAATCCCTTCGGACTCCAAGACACCCATGATTCCTCAGCACACCACTTCACCTTTAGTGATCCCGACGGTCTCACCACCGAGATTTTCCTCTGACCTCACCCCCTCCACGGAGGGTGAAGCGTCTCCTGCCCCCGTTACCATGCATCCTCTTCAACCTATAATTGAAGAAGTGACCATGCCAGTGCCTTTTATGGTCAAACTGACTCTCCCTGAAAAGAGTGATGCACCCTCCAGTCACGTCATCAACATTCCAAGTCTTCCCCCTTCTGAACAAGAGAGATTCATTCTTCCTCCGAATAATCTCTCTTCAAACTCTGACGAGGTCCCCTTCGACTGGGATGACTTGATAGAACATCCCATACCCCCACCTATGTCTGTTCCACTAAGAGACATTATTCGAACCATAAAAGAGACTATGTACTCCGTTATCACTTTCTCCTCCTTGACTTGGAGAGCTTTGGGCTTTCCCAATATTTTGTTAGTGATCCGCAGGATACTGACTTTCGGCAGAAGGCTGGGTTGGGAACCTTGGCCTCCCCCTTTACATGTTGATTAGATAAAAAACATGAGTCTTAGTTAATCTATTTTCCGACTCGTTACTAAAAATTGAAAATATCGCCGAGTGATTTGTCCCTTTCACACTCATTAAAATTGGATTTGAAAGATCACGAGTCTTAGTTAAGTTCTTTTCCGATTCGCTATCAAAAATGGAAAAGATTGCCGAGTGAACTTGTCTTCTTCACACTCGTAAATTGGATTTGAAAAGACGTTTATTTGGCACAAGTTTACCCCTTTTTCACACCAATTAGACTAAAAGATATAAAAAAGAACATTTTTTGGCGTTAAATTGTGATTGCATCTCATGCCCTTGCTTGCAGTATTGAGCCTTTAGCCGGTTCTCTCTTTGTGTTATAAACCATGGCCCAAGAAGTTTGCATCCTCAACCAAGCAGAGCCTTGTCTATATCCATCACAATTTGACACCCTATACCCTGGAGGGAACATCACCCTTAGTGTCCATCTCTCGCATGCATTTCCTTGCATTGAGCATAGGTACGTTCCATTGCTGGAACTAGTTTTTCTTACTTACGACACTCGTTCCCTCCTCTGTATCATAGCATTCACTTGTTATGAAAAAAA
>ML863255.1:7598-18599 GCA_009831015.1 Picea engelmannii
TCCAATGGCTTCCCAGCGTCCCAAAACCCCTGTCTGGGCTCTTTCGGCACCTCAATCGGTCGAAAAATGAAGAAGTTAGGCCTCCTGGAAGTCTCCCTCTTCAAGCTTGCTGTCTCTGGTTCTACAATTCGCACCCCCCTTGAACAAACTTGGCTCACACGCTCTTTTAAGTGTAAAAACCCAGTACCGAGCGCAACCGCGCCAACGGTGCAAATCGTAGGACGGTTAAGGCGCCTCCAGCCCCTAACCGCCTCGGCACCTGGACATATGGCCATGTGACCTCGCGCTGGGCAAAATGGTGGTTAAACCGTTTGAAAACCGTGCAACTTCCGTTTTGGGTCCCGCGCCAACATTTAACACATGGTTACATAGACCCACGGGTTGTGGTTTCAAACCCCACGCATACACATGGTATGTATAATATATATAAAATACATTACAATGCAATGCATTGCAATACAATGCAATACAATGCAATTGCGCGCGCGCCAAACGGTCGGGCTATATGTTATATGTTGGGTCATATGTAATACAAAACGACCATGGGTCGGGGCTTAGCCCCGGCTCGACCCCCCGCCCGATATACAACACATCAAACATAAATAGAATGTTTCCCGTAATGATAACAAGGAACAAACAGTGGTGTAATGGCTAGCGAAGGTTCGCGAAGGCGTTAGTGTGGGGGGAGGTCTGGGGGTCGAACCCCGCAGACTCCCAATACAATTTTATACAACCCAATAAACAATAATGAGGGGGACACGTGGCACCCAGGGATTGGGCCACGTGTCCTCATATTACTTGCCACCAACCGGACACGTGTCTCCACCTGATTTGCCAGCAACCAAGCAATAACCAACTGCCACGTCATCACTGTACGACCTGTACGGTCCTGCCACGTCACCGTACGGACAGGTACAGTCATCTTCCAAAAATTTTACCTGTTTGGCTTGGTGAACAGATCGCGATATCTTCTCCATACGGACTCTGTTTGAGAAAGTAAATATACCGCCGGAATCAAGAAGACGAGACAGACGCAATGGCACTGTTTTCGTCGCATTCCGAGCACTTGAAAATTGAGCAAAATTTGATCCCCTGATCACACCTCCCCATTGGGAAGCTTTTGGACCTCCAAAAGACTATCTCAGTCTATGTGAAGATGAGGGTATAGTTCCCTCACCCTTCCAACCTCAATCCACTTGGCCTTGCTTGGATTCGTCCCTTTAAGACCAACTCGCAAATACTCCACATTTCCTCGCTTCAAAGTTCGCATTCTCCTGTCAAGTATGGTGTCTTCCATGTGTAGCATAGCTGTTTTCTTCTTAGTTCTCTTCTAGTGTTCTCATCCATCCTACCTTTCCCCCTGTCGAACCTCGTTGGGTCTCTTCCTTCTGGATTCATTGGAGGTCTTTGGTCTCTCCCTCCGATATTTAGAGGGGGTCTAGGCACAAATTTCGGTTTTGCAGCTGGGCCTAGATCTCTCGTCCTCCATATAGCATCCTGCAAGTTGGTAGGTTTAAAAGCCTTAACCCAACCCTTCAAGGGTTCCATCAAACCCTCTGTGAAGAGCGTCATGAGTCTAGATTGTGACACGTCTTGTACCATGACTGCTAGCCTCTGGAACTCCTCAATATACACCTCTAGTGCTCCAGTTTGTCTGAGTTGTGTGTGTTCCCTGAAATGTAGCTCTGGATCCCCCTGGTCAAACTTGTCAATGAGCCTCTGAGTAAACTCTGTTTATGCCACTATCTGATTGTGGCCAAGTGTGGTCAACCCATGGTACCACCAGTCATGAGCTTTGCCATCCAAGTACATGGTGGCAAACTTGATGGTACCCATTTCCCTCATAGGGTTAAGCTGTAGGTAAGTGTCTAGTTTTTGTACCCACGCCTATGCAGTCATTATGGCTGAACCATCAAAGTAGGGGATCTCCATCTTCCCTGCCCTGCGCTCTAGCCCATAGTTGTTCCTGTGGTACGACCTAGGCTTGCTTTCGAATTTCAATCCACAAAACTGATCTAAGGTGATCTGCCTCTGAATTGGTAGGCTTAGTGAGTTGTACTCTCTGGCACACTGCTCAAACTGATCCTCAAACTCGTCTGGGTGGTCTGACTGTGTTGGTTCATCTGTAAATGAGGGCAATTATGGTCTAGGAGTGATCTTGCTACATGTTTGTCCTTGTGGTGCTCCCCCTCCATGGCTTTCCTCCGAATGATGATAGAGAACATGTTCTTGCTGATATCTGTTCCCACCATGAGATCCACTAGTTTCCTTGTTGGCATAATATTCTGGGCCTTTTCCCCTACGAGTCATCTCCATCAAGAGTTGTGATATTCTTGTTTGGTTTTCACTTACCTTCTTCAAGGTCTCTAATATTTCGGCCTGTCCCCTACGTGTTGCCTCCTGGTTTTCCCGCAGGTGATTTACAAGGTCGCTCTGTGATACCTGTATGGAACGTTGCAAGTCCTTAGCAATCCCTGCTAATATTTGTGGCTCACTGTCCTCACCTGATCCTTCCATTTCGGCCTCTGTTTCACTTGTCTGTTTCCTTCTCCTGCCCATATAGATGCCACTGAACTTTTGCATGCACTAATCCTCACAGGATGGGAGGATCAGAGCTCTGATACCACTGTAATGTTCCCAAGCCAATTTTTTCCCTTGGAACACTAACTGACCACAGATTTACTTGTCTGTATGGGTGTGTTTGCAAGTTGGCCTGTTAAGTGTCGGCCTTAGGGTTTATTTTCAGTTATTAAGCACAGATCTGAAGATATACTCAATGGAAATGCAAGATCTAACCAGTACACAAGATATGGAACCAAGTAACATAGATTTGACCTTTATTATTATGAAAAGCAAGAACCTGATACAAAGAGGATGTAGATCTGGAATAACATCAGATGGCTCCAATAGATAATATATGAGCTGCTACAAAATGCTCCTGATAAGAAGATGCAAGCCTCCAAAGGATGGATATACAATGAAGATCAATACAAGAAGAACCAGGGTCAAGGCCAAACCCCCCTGGCTGATGGCACGTCCTGCTGCAGAGCTAAGAAGACCAGTATTTCGACCCAACTGAAGGAGATCTCCAAATAGCACCAAACTTCACAAAAAGATAGATTGGGGCAAGTAGAATCCCTCCCTGAAGTCTCAAGTCAAGATGCCAAGTTCTTCACCTCCAAACTGCTGAATCCTTGATCAAGGCTGTGCCCTCCTGAAGACTATCAAGCTCAATATTTTGGCCCTGATGGAGGAGGCCTCAAAATACCCTGAAATTCTCTAGAAAGATAGATCGAGCCACCACAAGCTGTTAGGAGAAGTCTCAGGGTCAGATCTGAGGTATAACTCCTCCAAAATGAGCAGATCTGAATCATAGTTGTGCCCTCGTCCTCTCAAAAACGTGCCAAAGCTCCAGATAATAATATAGCAAGAGTAACCCTCTCAAAATGCTCCAGATCTGATGGACAAGGTCTTGCAAGAAATACCCAGGTGCTAGAATGTCAATAAGCTCTGCCAATAACCTAGATCGAACTACTCTCCAAATAATGATCTGCCCCTAGTTGGAAAACCCTCAAGGGTAGGACCTGTTGCTTTCCTGAATAGATGATGGTACCTGTGAATGCTGTAGAATGGTGTGGGTGGAGTATTTCATCCCTGATACCAAGCTTGGAACAAGGTGAGTGGAATCTTTCACCACTGAGTTGTTCTCTAGGGTTTGTATTCTCAAAACCCCCAAAACTGTGTGCTCAAGAGCCCAATAGCCAAATGCAATATAATCCAAGATGAATGAGAGGTGTGCCCTAGGCTTTCCTTTATACCTCTTTCTATTCCTCTGTTGAGTTAAGTTAACCCTTAGGTTCAACTCCTAACTCAACCTCAAGCGCTCTATTCCTTCAATGAGTTACTTTTACCTTTTTAAGTCAACTTTAAATTATAACATTGGGTTTAGTTGAATTTTCCTCATGCTGCATGAGACTATAGTCTAGTGGGGATGATTAGACTACTGAGTCTCTCCAAACCTCTTCATCAAGAGGTTGGGGACATTACAATTTTTGACAGAAGTTATACGCCCATAAGATCTCTTAAAGTGGTTTCAATCCCACAATCTCATACTCGAGTTCCCTCGAGGCATTTCAGGAGTCCAGAAAATGAAAATGTGGACTCGCCCAGGCCTAGATACTGTGGAGACGTGTGGAGAATGCTGAGAAGAACATGATCAATTTTCCATGTGAATGTATATTACGACTAAATTGGTCTTGGGGGCATGCACTTACCCTTTGATACTGCAAATAACTGATCTAACACAATCTTGATCCTCAGATCTGAGACCAAAGACTAGTCAAAACCAGAGTATACATGTATACCAGAGTCAAAATGTATGACAGTCCTGTGTGGAGGCGCCAAAAACAAAGATACGTGTATACTAGAGTAAAAAACCACGATAGTCCTGCGTGGAGGCGCCAAAACAAAGTGTAATCACGCTTTTTTGTAACCCTAATGGAGAGAAGGAAATCAGGGATGTGTTTGCTTCTCCGCGTGGGAGGTTGTTGCAACTGCGTGGGAAGCTGGAGACTGCATACAAAGACGTTGATTACAGGGATGTACGTTGCCAAACAACTCTTCTCTATTGATCTGACGCCAATGCAAACCCTTGCCAATGTGTCGTCCAAATTTCGTGCCAAACATAAATTATGTCGCACGGGTTTGGTTCCCGTGTTATGGAGCTTGAGAGGAGCATGGTTGAAAAACAGAGTTCAAAACTGCATAGGGAACGTTAACTAGATTTTTTTGTCTTGCACACAGTGAAGCGATGGATTGATCCAATTTTGTTGATGTAGATCAAAGTGCAATGTGAAGATCAAAAGTATATATTTTTTACATGAAGTCTGCTAATGGTGATGTACAAAAAAAATCCATGGAGGCAACGTTGATCTTAACCTTGTAAATAATAAGACAATTACAGATTTACATCTATTTTAGGGCACATTATTTGCAGAAAAAACATGGCAGGTCTCTGTGGATCAATTGTTGAGATAGATCTCATGGAATTTGAATACAAAAAAGGATGATATTATATAAAGAAACTCTTCAATATGTTCTAACTTGTTTGCAAGTGATGCAAGCCAAAGTAGAACTACTTCAAACTCAAACTCCGCTTCTTCAAGATGAACTTCAACAAAAGAATCTTCAGTGTTCTGAACTAGTCCTTGTTGAAAATAACCCTGTGTTTGATGATGATAATGACGCTTCTATTCAGTAGTTAGTGCAGGAGCAACTCAACAAGAAAACTCCAAATGCAGATGAAGATGAAGCTATTCATGAATCAACATTTCAAGAGTTTTCTTTTGAGTTCAGTGAGGAAATTCTTTCAATGATGCAGCAACATACAGTAAATCAACTTCCACAGATTTTAGAGCAAGAGGTTCAACATACTCTTTCCAAGCCCATCATCAGACCATGGTAAGAAATCAGCTACAACAAGCACAAAACAGGTCTTGGATATGACAAGGAAGTTGCCTTTCATATTCCTGATTATTCCAAACCAATCTAGTTCCAAAGTGTTGGATTCCTTCAAGAAGTTTTAACTTCACTTGTTCTAGTTCAACATTAGAATGCTAAATGCCAACATTGCAATCGAGTTGGTCACATGGAGAATTAGTGTTTTGATCTCCATCCTTGTCAAAATTGCAGCAAGTCAAATCATCGATTATACAAATGTTCCAAGAGAAACAAAATTGCAAAATTGAAGATTCACTATGAGTGGATTGATCCTTGGCAGTGGTCATCAACAACCAAGCGATTCTTTAAGTCTTACCGAAGAATTCAAGCTCGAGTAAAGATGCATCTTGCAACTTATAGTGAAACTCTCATGCACCTTAAGGGGGGAAGTTCAAAAATCAAGTGAAGATGATTCATAAAACCACTTGTTGTCTCTCCTTTCAGCTAACAAAGGGGGGAATTGATGATGGCATAAATGATTTTAGGGGCTAAATTTCACAAATGGGCTAATTTTCCATGGTTTTTCCCAAAAAAAGATTCGCCAATTTTCATTTTTTCTAAAGTTCGCCCAAATTTGATAGAATAAAATTATTTTACCTTAAAAATCGTCAAAAGTTTATAGAAACTATATAAAATCCTTAGAAATTTGAATATTTTTACAAAAGTATCGCCAAACATTTTACATTTTCCATATTAAGGACTAGTAAGATTAGCCCAGGTTTATACATTTTAATATAAATTTCTATCCTTAAAATCATCCTTGGATGATGGAATTGAAGATGGTTGTTAGACCGAAAGTTTCGACAACGACAACATCAAATTTTCCAGATGGGCAACTGCAGCTTGTAGATGGCAGACTTTGGAAGTATTTTGGTTCAATGAGTTGCAATTGAATCATACACATGATACATTGGGATGTTGTTGGACACCTAAAAGTGTCAATTGGGTAGTGGTCATCAAAAACCACCAGATACATGGTATCAATTGGTTAGTGGTCATCCCAAAACACAAATTAGAGAGCATCTTCAGTGATACAATGATAGTAGAGTGGTGATACTACATGTTCACAAATTAGCGGAAGACATGAAATTCTTCTAGCTCAAATACTTGGCAAAATGATCGAATTGTCAAGCAATCAGGGAATGTTCAGTGTAATGTTCCCAAGTGGCTTTGCTTGGAACATTTAAAGTTTTTATGTTTTCTGGTTGTGGTATTTTGTCAAATAGTTTGCAAATTTGTTCTTCTTAAACTGCGTTAGGGTTTATAATGATGGTTTTTGTAGAGTTGTAGCAAATAAATGATGGGGATATAGCAAAGACATATACACAACAAGATGCAAGAGAAGTAACACAAGAAATGGGCACAAATACCCCAGATCTGAGTTTTATTTAAGTATATAGCTGACCTCATACAATAGTAGAGAAAATCTGGAATACATATAGCAGAATATTGTATGTGGCTGATAATGCCTCCAAAATACAAGAGAAAGATGAAGATATGGGCTTCCAAAAGCCTCCCCAAGCTGAATACCAAAGATCTTCAAGACCCCACTCTTCCCCTTGCTGCAAGTGTTATCTTCTCTAGCAAAATGTGCCCTCACTGGCTGTAGCAAGCTAAGATTTCGGCCTCCTTGAAGATGACCACCAAACCACTGAAACCAACTGCCAATATATAGATCGGGTGATTGGAAATTCCTGTGATGAATCTCCTAGCTGTTGGGAGTGATCTCGCACTCCAAATCACTAGATCTTATATGAAGAATGTGCCCTCTTGAAGAGAAATACACTCCACTAGATAATAGAATGGATATGCAAAAGAATACCCTCATACACTGATGCAAAAAGGCGCTAGAATGGTAGCAACCACTCCTGGAAGGAGCTCTTCTATAGATCTATCCTCCCTAAGACAAATCGAATCTCTCCTCCTCAATTGATGCGCCCAACCTGCAGAAAACCTTCAAAAATGTGCCCTGTCTCCTCTTCCCTATAGAAATGGTGCCTGTAGTTGAATAGAAACTAAACTAGAATGGTGAGGGAGGAATCTTTCACCTCCTTGGCCAAGCATGGATCGAGAACAGGAAAATCTTTCACTCCCTTGTTGATCTCTAGGGTTTATTCAGTCAAAACCCTCAAAACCCCCAAGTACCATGGGCTCTCTAGTTAAGAAGCTAGACATCAAAATATCAAACAACATAATGAGAGAATAGAAGCCCCTATGTCTCTTTTATAACCCTTTTCACCTTTTCTCTCCAAGTGACTTTTACTTACTTTTAATATTCCTTCATAAAATCACTTTATTAATTAATTAACCATTTTTCCTCTAAAAAGTGATTAATTTGTTCTTATGGCTTCTCCGACCATTGAAAGTCACTTTTCATCATCTTACCCTGTAGTGCTCTTCCTCTCAATTCCGATGAGCTATTACATTAAGGTGTTTCTTCACATATTATGCCCAAAATGACATCCTTAGTGAATTTAATTAAAATATGCTCAATAAAACTCAAAATTATGGAAATCATCGGAATGCAACGAAACCAAAGACAAGTTGTTCAGAATGGATCCTCATGATTAAATATGATGAATAAGGTGAGTCAGGCCCAATAAAACCCCTCATTACCTCCTGATCTCACTATCACCCTCAATTGGCTACTCTGAAAGGCATCCTAATCTGTAACATAAATAAATCCAAAAAGTGGGGACATTACATGCAGACATTGCAACTGTTCACTTCCATATCTCAACTCTCTTCCAATTCATTTCAGATGAACCATTCAACATCCAGATTGACGGTTTTTTAGGAAGATTTTTCGTTGAAGTTCAAGTCAGGGCTTTCTAAAAAATCCATGATATCGACTTTTAGCTTAGCTGGTATAGATAGCTAGACTTGTGATTGAGGGGGGGAATGCTAGCCTATGGCTTACCTTAGCAATCACAATGTCTTATTGTCACCATTATTTGTATTAATCATTTAGGATAATAGTCATTTATTCTCATTGATGACTAAAAGAGTTAGTTGAGATTCCCTAGCCTAGTCACCATGCAAGGTGTTAGGATCTAGAGAAAATTTCTCTATGAGGTGGCATCACCCATTGTACTATAAATATGTAGCATTGGTGTGAATACAAAAAAAGATGGCTAGTGATCCTTTTCCGTCATATTGTTGTTCTTGTGCATATTTTATTAGTATGGTCTCTCCTTTTGCGCTACAAGATTTGGGTCTTTGCTTGGCTAGTTGTTTATTAGGGGTTTCTTTCCAAATCTCACCTTGCCAAAAGTGGATTGTCAGATGGTTTATGCCCGTATTGTTGTCCTTCAAATTATTTGAAGCATCTTTTATGGTAATACGTTTTTGCTAGATCGTGTTGGTGGTTTGTTCAAGATAGGCATTCGGTTCTGTGTCATGGACAACTTTATTGTGTGCAACTCTTCTTGAGGACTCAGAGTCCATGGTTTTGTCCCACCTTTTGGGAGTTTGGGATTGTATTTAGATATCAACTTTATTCACAATTTGAAAGCTTCAATGCAAGTATGTTTTTTCTGATTAGGTTAGTTATGTCAACTCTTTTTGTTGCTTTTGGTGAAAAGAGGTATGTATGCAATTTTCTGCCAAAGGATACCTACTAATTAAGGATGCGAAAGAATTCAGTGATGTAGCTTACTTTGAGTTCATTGCTTCCTTAGTTACTTTTAGGAAGAGGATATGATTCTGCATTATATATATCCTTTCATTTTATTTTTTGTTTTTCCTTTTCTAGCTACCATGCAAATTTTCTTCTGTAATATAAGACATATTTTGCACAGATTACACCAATAGATTTGTACAAGTAATTTGCAGCCATCAAATCATCCCAAGAAAAATAGAAGAAAGATGGAAACCTCACATTGTTCTTGTCCTTCTTCTAATTCTCCCAAAAATATTCAACTATGTTCTTGGCGGGGAACTCCCAATCTTCCAACCATGCCTCTAGCAATTGAATCCTCTCCTCTATTTATATCTTTCAAGTCAAACCCTAATTTATAAACTAATATTTCTTTTTAGAAGGCCCTATAATCCTCCTTGAATGGAGTGCTCCCTTTTGCCTTTTTGGGTGAATAAACATGTCTGCAATGCCACGTGTCATTTCCATAAGAAAAACGCCTTTCCTTTGAGGGTTTAATCATGTTAACGATGCCATATGGCATTTCCTCATGCAAAGAGCTTGCCTCCAAATATGTAGAAAAGATCTCAAACAATGTGTCCTTACCCCCAAATACCCTAAAAGGTGAAATATGCCTCGAAATATGTGAAAAAGTATTAAATAATGTGTTCTTACCCCCAAATATGTGGAATATGCCTCAAATAATATTTATTGCCCCCAAAGGACCTCTTTTGGCCATACGAATGCTTCTAGCGCCACATGGCACCATTCCTAGCAAGGCATTCCTCCTTTAGCTTCTTTCCTTGACAGCTGTCATGTTTCGTGCCTCTTCCAAGGCAGTGCGTTTGCTCCTTTGGCCTCTCTCATTGTCACATGCCATGCTCTAGACCTCCAATATGTAGGATGTTTTCTCCTTTGGGCTGTGTTTGACCCCTACCTTGCCACAAGTTGGCTTTGGTCACATCTTGTGGAAGGGTGTTCATCCTCTAAGTTCTCTTCTTGCTCATATGCTTCATCTATGTGATCTTGGGGCTTGGCTTCAACCTAGGAAGAAGGCTCTTCTTCAATGATGCAAAAAAAGATAATATAAGCCACGATAACCATGCCTGAAATGTGTCAAGTGTGCCCAAATGGAATCTCATGGTGAAATGTGCCTTTGATAAAGCTGCCGTGAAGCCAAGCATACTCCTACACCCTTGTTCTTCTCTTGGATGATGAAAAGTGCTTGTGCAATATAAAACGAGGTACATGTCCTCCAAGTTTCTCCCCACAACTTGTAACTGCCTAGAACTCCAAAGATATTCTGTTGTGTTGGTGAGATAAGCCTGTGAAAATGCTGAATAAGACTTTGGATTTTCAGGTGGTAACTGAAATATCCCTGATCCAGTTGATCTGGATATCTACCCTCTGAACTACGGTTTTGCCATTGAAATCTGATACTTTGGGGGTTTTTGACTGCGTTTGAGTTACTGTGTGAACATGCTTGGTGATTTTCACATGTGGGTTCTAGTTTATTATGTGTTTTAGCAATATAAGACAATGCATGTGAAATATGGATAACACAGCTCACTGATATATATATATATATATATATATATATATATATATATATATATATATATATATAATGTTGAAAAAGCAGGAAATACAATAATAACTGGAAGCAGATATAATAATCGTTAGTTAGATCTCATGGATCATCACTGGAATACAAAATAACTGATAAGAAATACCCATGATCAAAAGAATGGGTGTTGGTCTGCACATGCGCGGATAGATCGACAAAAAGCAGTTTGGCAGCTCACGGTAACTGCTGTAGAATCCCGAAAACTCGCCCTGATGGCGGTACCCGTCGGAATGAGCTG
>WSFP011420171.1:0-23088 GCA_009831015.1 Picea engelmannii
TCCTAGATTAGGGTTTAATTTGTGCAAAAGATGAAATTTTAAGTGAATTGTTTAATATTATTGTGTTAAGGGGGAAAGATTAGGGTTGTTGACCCCTAATCTTGTGTTTTACTCCTTATTTTGTGGACAAGCTATGTTAGCTATTTTTTGTATAAATAGAGATCATAAGACCTCATTTTAAACATAACTCTCCCTTGTGGAGAAGGAATTGGTCTTAAATTTTCGTCCCTCTTGGCCTTTTTCATCTCTTGTGCAAGTGTTATGGTATATTTTTTCTATTGGTGGTGGATAAGTGATGCGCTAGGCTTGGAGACTCTTTCTTATGCATGTGGATGGACTTAAATTAGAAGATTAGGGTTTGATCTAGCTTTTTTTGGAATTGGTAAGGGAAAATCTTCATTTATTGTCGTTTGTCTTTCTTTTTTTCCATAATTATTACTAGTTAGAACCTTGGAGGAGTATTAGGGCATACACCCTCCCCAAGGTTTTTTATCTTGCTTAAGGAAGGTCATTTTTTCACAAGTTGTCTTGGAGAACTACAAGGGCGTACACCTTCCAAGGTCATCTTGGTTTGTTTTGCAAAACCTAGGAAGTAAAAGGGCTTACACTGCTAGGGCTTTTGTGGATCAAATTTTTTTAATCCAAGTTTGATTCTCCAGGTCAAAAATATCTTTCAAGGTTGTGTCAGGAGAAGTACAGGGGCATACACCCTCTTGGCATTTTCCTAGATTAACTTAGCTACACTTTGGAAGTACAAGGGCGTACATCCCCAAGTGCTTATCCAAGCCATATTTTTCATTGACCCCATAAACCCAATAGTAAGGCACTAATTACATTTAAATTTGCATTGGAGATACAAAATTCTTGCCTCGACAAACGTGAAATTTCAACTTCTTTCAAGCTTTCTCTTTTGGATAGTCACCTTGAGACCTTGGGGGTTTTTCTTCCCTTAGGGTGTCCCTTTTCTTCCATACATTCTCATTGTTGTACTAACTTGTTTTCTACAGCCATTAGGCTGCAGAAAATCACTAACCCTATGATCCATGGTGGATATCGGTGGCCACCCACCTTTTCCAACTGGCTCAAAACAATTTTCTGGCAATTTTGGTAATTTACTATTTTTAGAAATTTTCACTTTCGGAGCCGTTTTGAGGTCCTAAACGATGTTTTTGGGAAAACAGGGTTGCAATTAGAAAGTTCCTTTGATATTGCACCTAAAATTAATCTCCTCGACGATACCTTTTCAATGGGCTATCATATGGGTCCTCGATGTGTAGGACAGTCGGTGATGGAGTGTGTTGTTAAGGCGCTCCGTGATGTTAAACCGGTTCGAAACCTGTGGGGACAAAAAATATAGTCATGTTAAGGGTTGGTGTGGCTCAGGCCGAGTGCGATCCCCGGGTGATTTTGACGGCTTAGATGCCCCTGAGTTGCAGTCTCTTAACCACAAGTTAGTCCCACATGTCACGAACAAACTAACAAACAAAAAAAAAAAAAAATCGGGCTATCATACGCCTAAAACGGAGATCGTATGCAAAAGTTACGACCCCGGGAAGTTGATGTACTAACTTACCCAAACGGGGCCCACATGACTTTTGGCGCTTCATATCCTAGAGTTAGGTTTTTGGATGTCTAGGGTTTTTTGCAATCCTGCTTATTGTAAAAAGGCCTTTAGAGCCTCATTGTAATCATCTTCTTGCGAATGAGTGCAGCCATCACATCACTTCTCGGAGATAAGCTGCCACCATTCCAACAAGCTTGTTTCCACTGCATTTTGAAGTTTCAGTTTATTTCGTTATTGAATAGAAAACCAATTTTATTGTATCTTTGTTATTTTGTGTTAAGCACCTGTTAATAATTTGTAGTCATTTTGTTCTGCTCATAAAATCTGGATCAGTGGTATTAGAGCAGTCTACTCCTTGTCGTCTTAATGCATGTCACCAACAAGGTCAGAGTACAAAGAGTTGGGTCTTGAGCTTGTTTCTCTTGAGGAAAATCTCTCGCACGCCCAAGTGACCTCTCATGGTAGGAGAAAAGAAAGATGACGGGACATGAGATCCTTTCAAACTGTTGATCGAGGAAGCCCTCACGCAACAGAGGAACGAGATGATGGATAGTTTCACACAAATCCTTCGGCGGCTACCAACAAGTGACACATCTTCTTCAAGCGAAGGTGCCTCCCCCTTCAAGGTACAAATAAACTTCGATATTCCTATATTTGAAGGTCAGATAGACACAGATGTTGTAGACAAGTGGTTGAATCTACTAGAAGGGTATTTTTTTGTCCATAACTTTTCGAATAGAGAAAAGATTACTTTTGCGCTCCTCAAAGTCGTTCCCCATGTCAAATGTTGGTGGGAAACTTTTTGTGAGCAAAAGTAAACAAAGGAATCCTCATTATTTACAGTCACGACCACCTGGAAATCCTTCAGGGATGATATTAAGGAGCAATATTACCCTGTCGGAAGTTATGGCGACTTGTATACCAAATGGACCACACTGCGGCAAGAAAGAGACCAAGCAGTGTCAGATTTCACAAATATATTCCATACCTTGTGCACCAAGCTAGGTATCAAAGATTCAGAGTGACATCTAGTGCTCAAGTATCGCAGTGCTCTGAATAGATACATCTAGACTGAAATGGAATTTCTAGACATCTCATCCTTGGGCGCAACCTACCGATATGCCGTCAAAATCGAGCAGAAGCTCAAACAAAAGACGCAACAATTTGGGCCTGGGAACCCCTCACAAGAAAATCCAGGAAAGGGCAGCCCCAACCCACAGAACAAAGGACGGAGAAAATATGGACAGTATCAGGACAACCAGTCCAAGCCGCAAGCAAAGAAGGACACCGAAAAGACAAAAAAAGATATCGGGAAGTGGTGCGACTTCCATAAGAGCCCTTGGCATAACACTGCTGACTGCTGCTCAAAGCAGTCGTTGGTGGCCGAAGTGAAAGCCTTAGAATCAGATGCGAATTCTGACTATGAGCCAGAACCAGAAAGGGGAAGATGGATCATTGATGTAGAACCCAGTGCCACTGTTGCTACCATCAATCTCTAGCCTAGTGAACCAAACGAGCTAGAAGAAGGAGAGCACCTCTTCCATTCACAAATGTGGGTAAAAGGCACCTCGTTGCACTTCATCGTTGATAGAGGTAGCTAGAAGAACCTCATCTCAGCAGAGTTCGTCAAGCGGCTGGCCTTGTCGACAATGCCGCACCCACAACCCTACACCATTGGATGGCTCCGCCAAGGAAGCGATCTCTGCGTCAGCCAACAATGTCGACTGTCATATGGCATCAAGCCCTTCAAAGACGAGGTATTGTGTGATGTTGCTCCTCTCGAAGTTTGTGATGTTCTTTTGGGAAAACCTTATTTATGGAAACGTCATGTTGTATATGAGTCTAGGCCTTGTAGTGTTATTATTACTTTGAACATGAAATTGTATAGGATACCCGAGGCAGTCCCACCTAGTGTTATTTCCTTGATCTCTACTAATCAATGCAGGAAGGTCATCTCTCAGACAGGGAAGTTTGTCTACTTTGTGATTCGCTCTCAGAATAAGTGAAAGATCACAACCACATCCAGGGTCTCTACGGCTGACCTCTCCACACAGCAGAAGCAAGTAGATAAGGTCATGGAAGAATACTCGGATATCTTCTCCTCACCTACCGGGGTACCTCTACACTGCTAGGTCAAGCACTCCATCGATTTGACCCCCGGCACACCACTGCCCAATGGGACAGTCTATCGTCTCTCTTTATTAGAGAATGAGGAGATCAAGCGATAGATCCAAGAACTGCTCCACAAGGGGCACATCCATCCTAGATCATCACCTTGCAGGAGCCCAATCGTGCTGGTATAGAAGAAAGATGGAACATGGCAACTCTGCATTTATTATTGGCCTCTGAATAAAATCACAGTCAGAAACCGATACCCGATTCCCCGAATCGACGACCTCCTTGATCAACTCACGGGGAACAAATACTTCAGTAATATTGATATGAAGTCTGGCTACCACTAGGTCCCGATAGAATAGACAGATGTATGGAAGACCACCTTCAAGTCAAAGGAAGGCCTTTTTGAATGGTTGTTCATGCCCTTTGGTTTGACAAATTCTCTAGCCACTTTCATGAGGATGATGGACGATATCCTGTGACCATTCACCAATAATTTTGTAGTGGTGTATCTGGATGACATTCTCATTTACAGCAAGACTTGGGCCGAACACGTGCAACATATTCAATAGGTTCTGCACACCATGCGACAGGACAAGCTATACGCCAACTTGGAAAAATTCTCCTTCGACACGAACATGGTCCATTACCTGGGTTACATCATTGATCAACATGGCTGACATGTGGATCCAACCAATATCCAAGTCATCTATGACTAGCCAGCCCCATCCACACTCACTGAGCTTGAGAGCTTCTTGGGCCTTGCCAATTTCTACCGCAGGTTCGTGTTGGGATTCTTCCATATTGCATGGGCCCTCAGCCAAATAACTAGGGGTGGTGGTAAGGCGAAATTTGTGCGGGGCCAGTCGCAACAACAAGCATTCGATGATTTGAAGCAACGCTTGTGCTTAGCCCTAGTACTTTCATTACTAGACCCACAAAAACCCTTTGAGATCGAGACATATGCTTCAGAGTATGTTGTGGGCACCGTTCTCACTCAACACGACCACCCCGTGGCCTATCATAGTGAGACACTATCAGATGTTGTCCGTAAGTACCCTACTTACGACAAAGAAATGTACTCCATTGTGCAAGCCTGCTGCCAGTGGAGACATTACATTCTTGGGAAGGAGACAATCATCCACACTGATCATAAGCCACTGCAATTCATGCAAACACAAGGAAAATTGCAAAATGACCGCCATCAAAAGTGGTCCACATACTTGCAACACTTCCACCTCAACATCGAGTATAAAACAGGAAGCACCAATCACGTCGCTAATTGCCTCAACAGACCGCCAGTCGCGGCACTCACCATGGTGCTAGAATCTTGCAACCATGAGACCTATGGATGGCCCCAACTCTATGAGACAGACCCAGACTTCACCACCATCTACCAAATGTTGGGTGCAAACACAATTGTCGATAATTTCCATCTTCAGGATGGGTTGTTGTGTCGTCTGGGCCATATATGCATTCCATGAAGCGAGCGAGTGAAGATGATCTGGGAAGCCCACTACAGTCGGGTGGCAGGACACTTCGACATCGAAAAGACAGTGGCAATGCTACAGTGACATTTCTACTGGCCAAAACTTCGATAGGAGGTCAACAAGTATATCAGGTCCTGCACTACCTGCACTATTGCCAAACCGACCACTGAGAAATAGGGCCTGTACACCCCTCTTCCTACTCCTAACGGGCCATGGTAATCCATCTCAATGGACTACATGTCGGGCCTCCTGTCCACCAAGTGGGTAAATGACTGTGTTTTTTTGGTGGTTGATCGCTTTTCTAAGATGTCGATTCTAGTTGTTGGCAAGAAGAGCATCACAGTAGAGGCCATTACCAAGCTCTTGTTTGAACGAGTTTGGGTACATTTTGGAATCCCACAAATCATTGTCTCATATTCGGACAGTGGATTTCTCAGCACATTTTGGTTGAGCCTCTAGTCACTACTGGACACCAAGCTCACCAAATCCACGGCCTTCCATCCCCAGACAGATGGTCAAATCGAGGTCGTAAATCGAATGATTGTACATATCCTTAACATGTATAATTCAAAGCACCCTCGCACATGTGATGAGAGCCTTCCCTATGTCCAACATAACTACAACCGATCCCTGCATAGCTAAACCGACCACAACCCCTTTCAAGTGGGGTTAGGATTCCAACCATTGGGTCCCATAGATGTTGCACTTCCCCTTGCGGTCACCTCGACCGACTCATCTCCTGCTCCAACTGAAGTTGACAAAGCCACCCGGTTCATTGAGCGGATCCAACACATCTACCAACAAGTTCAGGATATCCTATAGAAGTCCAATTACAAGTACAAACAACACCATGATCAACATCGGGTGCCACATAAGTTTCAGGTGGGCAAAAAAGTTTGGTTGCACTTGCAGAAAGAACGCCTTACAAGACCCCATCGGAAGATTCTCCCACTCCGTTATGGGCTATACACCATCACCAAGGTCGTGGGGGATAATTCTTTTGAGCTCAACATTCCTCCTTTCCTTGGCCTAGACCCAATGTTCAACGTGGATCTCCTTTGCCCTTATTTCCCACCATCATTGGACACCTCAGAAGTAGTTGAACAACTGACACCAACAGATATCAACTCCGACTACATACAACAAACATCCAATGATTAGATTATGGACACATGGATCAAGGGAACTCGACAACAAAGGATCTAGCTTTATCGAGTCGTCAAAGCAGGGCAGCTCTTGCACCAAGGCAAGTGGCTCACCCGGGGCCAAATTCAGTAGAAATTTCCTCATTTGATGGGGGGCCTCAACGCAATGGAGACCATTGATTCCTAAGGATGAAGGATTGATCCAGGTGGATATCAGTGGCCACCCACCATTTCCAACTAGCTCAAAACAATTTTCTGGCAATTTTGGTAATTTACTATTTTTAGCAGTTTTCACTTCCGGAGCTATTTTGAGGCCCTAACCGATGTTTTTTTGGGAAAACAGGTTTGCAATATATAAGTGCCTTCGATGTTGTGCCTAAAACGAATCTCCTCGACGATACCTTTCCAAAGGGATATCATACACCTAAAACAGAGATCGTATGCAAAAGTTACGACCCCGTGAAGTTGATGTACTAACTTACCCAAACGGGGCCCACGTGACTTTTGGCGCTTCATCTCCTAGAGTTAGGTTTTTGGATGTCTAGGGTTTTTGGCAATCCTTCTTATTGTAAAAAGGCCTTTAGAGCCTCATTGTAATCATCTTCTTGTGAATAAGTCGCCACCATTCCGGCAAGCTTGTTTCCGCTGCATTTTACAGTTTCAGCTTATTTCGTTATTGAATAGAAAACCAGTTTTACTGTATCTCTGTTATTTTGTGTTAAGCACCCGTTAATAATCTGTAGTCATTTCATTCTACTCATAAAATATGGATCACCCTAGGTGCTAATATCTCACTAACTAGCACTTAACTTTCCTCCATTTTTAGCCACTAATTTCACTAACTAGGGTGCACTATTCAAGCTAGTTTTGGGCACTTTTGTATGGTTGATTTAGCTGCTGCATGTCATTGAATACTACAGCCATAAGGCAGGGAATTTTCTGCAGAAATTCATTTTATAACAACTTGTTTTTATTCAATCTTTAAGTGTTATGTTCAAGTCACAATTGATTACTAAATTCATTGATGATATTGCCAATTGATGACGTGATTTATATGCTGATTTGGATGCTTCATTTTACTGATATAAATTGTCATCCATTGCTTCAAATTAGGGACAACAAGCTTAACTTGCTGATCCACACTAACACATATCATTACAAGCTGTTTTTCTTGTGTTTTGGGTAGGTACTGGTGCGCCGACAACTATCTTTTCACTTGGTATCCATTTGCCTCTCTTCACTTACCTTTTCCAACCAATCATTTCTTCCATCACTTGACCTTCCAGGGGACTTCTCGTTACACTTCCCTTCATCCTTTTCTTTCCCCCTAAGGTCTCCATGATTGCCTCCCATGAGTGACCTTAGTCACCCCCAAGTGCAGGACCTACATCGAAGTGACATTGGGTGTAGGATTACCAAAGTTGTAGCACTTGTTGCGTGGTTGGGTCGGGCGTCATTTCCGAGAAGAATTTTGAATCTTCTTCATGCCCTAAACAACACTTTTTGGCAAGTCTCTTTCCCAAAGCCTTCATCCACTGCAAGAGCCTCCCCTTTTCCTTTGACAATCATTCTTTAAAGTTTGTCTGGAAACTCCAGCTTTCCTAAACCCATCTTTCCCTTACTCACCTTTCCCCTGCTCCCCCCTTTCATCCTTTGATAAGCCTTGCTCTCCCATGGAAACTCCTTTGAGGTGTTCTTCTAGTCGATGGGACTATGGCACCTTGGAATCAACCAAGACCCTACCATCCGTCATGGAAGGAAATTTTGCAGATGGAAAGGGAAAAAGCTGCTAATAAAGTCGTTGAAGAGATGATGAACCAAGTCAAAGATTTATTGCAGGAATCTACTGAAGACCAAGCCCTCACAGATTAAGAGGCGCTTGAAGAACTTGATTATGAAGAAAACTTCCAAGAAGATCCTGATGAAGCTTATCACGTTGAAGAACAAGATGAGAACACTATGAGTTATGACCCTTTCAAGGATCTTGATGACAACCTGTTCCATGATCCTGGAAGTGAAAAGGCCTCAGATGCAGTCGATCAACATATTGACTCTTTCATACAGATTAGAAAACATGGATGGGACATGAGCCTTTTCACCTTTGACGAAGATCCCATTTATGACGTTGAGGGCAGACCTCAAACGAAAGATCGGTCTCCATGTATATTTAACTCAGATTTTTGGGATGGTGACATGATCACAAATTTGTTCCATCCATTTGAAGATGACCTGATGTAGCATTTTTAGGATGATTTTCAACCACCATACTCATATTTTGATAGACATTAGGTCGTGGAATGCCCAAAGAAATTCAAGGTCCATACTACCAAGCGGAAGTACTTTCATGTTGAAACTTTGGGAAGGGATTTGTAGACAAAGAAGAGACGTTTCGTGAGCCCGATGGAAAAGTCTTCCTCTAAGGATGTGCCTTACCCCATTTCCTCTTGTTTGGGAAATCGTAGGGTTTTCTTTGGATCTCTTGTCCTTTCTTAGCCTTCAGGGAGCAATAATTTTCTAAGTGAGGATGAAGATGAGCCATCATCTACTCCACTCCAAAGATGGATAGATCGAGCTTGTGTCTATGCTTGCAGGCAGGAGTTCCAGGATGATCAAGATTGTGGTTTCACTTTTCAGCAAGATTTCCTCCCTCCCACCCACCGTCATGAGTTTTATTTTATGATTGATTATATGTCTATTTATGCTCATGATTGATATTTGTTGGACTTATCTTTGTTGTTTCACATGATTAAGCACAAGGGGAAATCTCTTCGTCTGATGATCAGGTGGTTGCACTAGTTGTACGATTTCACCTAACACCTTCAAGACTTGATCTTCAGAGTCCCAGGACCCCAGGTAAGTAGGTAAGTCATTTTGATTCACTAAATTTTCATTATGATTGTTCATAGTAGTTTAGACACACTTCATTTTCATTTTTCTATTTGCATATTGATTTCATGCTTATTTTAGAAAATTTTGAAAAAATGTCAAAATTTTCTTTTCTAATTTAGTGGGTTTTGATATGATCGTATGAGAATAAGGATGAGTAGGCCATCATGCACTTGACAGTTTGATGTTTACTTACAGGAACAAGCCTACCAGGAGATATTGTGGTTCTCATGCACTCTACGACGAGCACATGTCTCCAAGTAGGAGCCAAATGTTATCCCCATTTTGTGGATAACTAAGGAGATGATGTCTCGAGACCCTCAGGTTTCAGATATGGAGTGTCGAGATATTACATGACCATCAATACCCCTTTGCACAGATGGAAAACCCACTCACCACCACAGAAGGTCACAAGTTTACAGATGGTATCCACCACACCAGTTGGATTCTAGAAGGCAGTGGGCCTTGCTCCATGAAATACAAGTCAGTATTATGGTGAGCATCATTTCAATACCTAAGTCATTTTATTATTTTGTATCTTAGATTTCTCTAGATTTCATTATATGTGCTTGGAGATTATGCCTTTTTCCCTGATTCACCTTGGTGGTTGACATTGTGCCCTAGTAAGTGGTCTTCTTTGGGAATGGGTTTGTTGTTGGGAAATCCCTTAATGAGTCATCGTACCATTCTCGACCATACTTACCATTTTCCATCATTATTCCCCTTTGTTTCCTTATCTCTTGGGATTTTAGGGTGTATTGACCCAAGAAGGGGTTATTCCTCATTCTATGGGAAGAAGGGGATAAAGGCCCAGAGGGGTTGGTGTTGGGTAAAAGATAAAATCCATATATGAACCTTCCATATGCTTCACCCAGGGATCACCCAAGAAAGAAATAAAACACTTATCTTTGAATAAAAGGGAACCCATAATATAACAAAGAAATGTCTGAAAGGTAGATTGAAGGATATGATGTCTCATCACAGGCCGACCTACCATGCACATGGATATCTAGTGGTATGACATTTTCATTATCTGGTCACTAAACCAGGTCAATGACTCTCAGTTGCATGGCTGAGAGAAAGGGGGTCTCATCACGGGCCAACCTTCTCATTTCCATTAGGCATTTGTGGGTGACATTGCCACCATCTGGTCACCACGCCAAGGTAGTGACCTTCAACTCTCCTTGTGTTATTATGAAAGAAAATATAAAGAAAGAAAGATAAAAGGAAAATGATGGGCTTGGAAAAGGTGCATTGCGGACAAAGGTACCACACACCCTCTTCAAAGGCACCCATGAATGAGACACTACGACCGCTAGTATGTCATGAGCCCTATGCCCATTGAGTCTTGACCCCATCCACCTCATACACTTTACATGGCTTAGAGAGGGACTTCTTGGAGGCTCTCCTTAACCCAGGGAAAGACCTACCGAATAAGACACATTGTCAAACCTTCCATACTTAAGCTTGACAAGTCACATAGTGTCTTTGAATTGTTAATTGTTTGAGATAGTAATCTTTGATGTACATGCTTAGATGACTTATTTATTGATTGGATCCACTTATCATGATGTTATGACTTGAAATCCATGGAGGGCATGTTAATTTGTCTTTGCAGGACCTAGTTGGTGGATAGTTTTGGGAGAAAAATCCTAGCTTGGGCTTCCATGGGGCTACAAGCCCACAGGTTGGATGCCAGCGTCCCGCATGCCAGATGAGAGAAAGATAACTTGGACAACATTGATGATGATTGTTGAGGAAAATATATGAAATGATCTTACTCAAACATTTTCAGATCTTGCTTGGCTAAAGCAAGATAGACATGAATATCACCCTATGTTTATAGCCATCAAAATTGATATCCTAATTCACGAGTATTGTTTACAAGAGCTTAGGTTGTTTTTTATAAGTAAAAGCTTGCTGAAAAAATCATTATTTATGTAATTTTCTGAACATATTAGATGTTGAAATAAATATAGAGACAGAAGTAAAGACACCAAGTCAACAATCAAAACAGATGAGACATAAAGAAATCCTTTATTTCATTCCAATTCATCAAATAATCGTTCTCTTTACAAAATTTCCTGAGGAAGTTTTGGACCAAAGTCAAACTTAGACGTCCCTGATGAAACATACAAAAGGACTTCTGACAGAAAATAAAAAACTGAACTTTAAAAGCTGGATCAACTTGCCACAGATTGTTGCCCACTCGACTCTACACAGTAGCCTTTGTCAGTCATGAAATCTAATTCACAAACAGACAAGTCTACACAGACTATCAAAGGTAGATCAACACCTCTAAAAAACAAGTGTTTGAATGATGTAATTCAGCCCTAAATCTTGCTGTCTACAATAGGACCCTGCTATCATAAAAAAAATTAGGCTTCTAATGAATTAAGGAATGAATGAAAACTAAATTATCTCAACAAAAACACAAAGAACAAACCTTAGTATGCTTCTCCTTCTATTCTCTCCTTGTTCCTCCCTTTCCTTTTTCATTTAAGCAATTTAGAATTGGTTGAAGTAGTTGAACTACTTCATTAGTTAAGTTAAGTAAAAACTCAACCAACTTTTTAGTTAATGGGGAAAAGTAATAAATCATAATAAGGGTTTTTAAACAAATAATAACTAGTAGGTGGGAGCCCTTGTGACTCCCTTTACCTTTTAACAATCATAACACAACTAGTTAAGTAAACAAAACATCCCTCCTTCTGACTCCATCATCACATCCATATTTGACAATTTATCTCAATGATATTTAAAATTATTTCCAAAATATATTACTCATATATCCAAAAATAATGTGTTGTCCAAAATTTCAGAAGTCAATTTTTCTCAACAATTAATAAATAAAATAGCTTAAAATCCATATTTTCCACTCTGAGAGGCAATATTTCCCTTGTTGCTGCTCTCACCTTTTGATCTCTTTGAATTTTCCTTAGGCTATGTGGAGCCTTTAGGCCTAATATCGTTGATCACGTGAGAGCAATCATCTCTCAAATGCATGCCGGAGGACATAGATTTATCAGAGTCATTTGAGGGTGAGGAAGGGGCAGCAATGGATTTTACTTTGTTAGGGGCATGGTGGGCCTTGGTTTTCAACCTTTTGCTTGCATGGGAAGATTGAACTGGTGAGTGGATAGGGGCAACTTGGACAATCTGATTGATAGGCGGGGGAGCAGTTAAAGACAAGTTAGGCCAGCCACGTTGTTGGGAGACTGTCGGGTGGACAATCTCTTGCCATCTGTCGTTTTCGGGAACTTCAGGTTGTAGTGAGACATGAGGAGGCACGAGGATACCAGGGACCTGTGGGACTTGGAAGGGAGGCTTTTTGGGCCTAGGTTGGACCACTCCTTGCCCAATCCAATTGAAAAACCCAGCTTGAAATAGCTGGCCTAACTCTTGCAAGTCTACATCAAAGTGTATAGAGAATCTTAGCCTTCTAGAGCCCCTGTTTCAATTACCTCTTTCTTGGTTACCTCTGCCATGGCTACCTCTGCTGAAAAAACTCATTCTTGTGTGCATAATTGATTAGAAAATAGTTTTTTTAACAATTATACATGACAACTCTTTTAAAATATGAAATAAAATTTGGCTTAGCAACATATCAGACTCATGCAATCCAATCCATACAAATTGTTTAATAATTGTCAATGAGCAGGGGGTGAACAAATGTTCTGGGATATGCAAGGGGTTGTATTGAGTGAAAAATGTTAAAATGAGGGGGAAAAGATCACGATCACTGCTCACAGACGACAAACAATCAACTGTAATGTAAACCAAAGAATATATCACTGTAGTCCATCCCTGTGCGATCTTTTAAACTGTCCTAATACAAAATCTCTCTTAATTGTAATTAAATTTAGGAATAGGGGGTGGATAATGAATATGGGAAGGCGAGGGGATTGTAATGTGCAAAAAGTGAAATAATGGTAGGGACAAGAGCAAATATTGTTCGTAAAATTAATTAAGTAATCCATAAAACAATTATGTATTTAATGCAAACAATCCAACACCAACTAAACAATTGTTGTGATTGATTAAACAATTATTGTGTGTTAACACTTGTTCACTATCCACAATTAAATCTTCAACACTTTTTATTAACACAGTGTCATCATACTCATAATCAATATGCTTTTCAAACATCCTGTAAGAGAATTATGTTCCCTCTCATATCTTCCATTTTATATTTAAAACGAAATTCCAATGAACACATACTCATTTGTTTCAACTTTGTTCAGTATCAAAACATTAACCTCTGTCCATAAATTAATTCCTCACAGAGACACAAGCTCTTTTAAAATGTGCCCGATCCCATTCCTTCAACCAATTTAACAATTAAATTGCAAAGAAATCATACCACTAAAAACCCCATGCCCATCTCTGATGGTGCAATAAGACGATACGATGCACGATATCCATAAATCATACACAGTGGATAGTCAAGCCACAATCACCAACACTTCAAATTGCAATAATATCGATCGGGCAATTAAAACACAGAGTAACAACGACCATCATTTCAATTTATACCATGTTGTAGAATACATACTGACCAACGCATAACACAAAGAAGCATTTTTGTGACTGTTCATATCAAACCATACAATAATGTTGAGTTAACAATCCAACTGTTACAACATAAGGAGGCAACAAATGTATGCCCATTATCATTCCCTTTTACAACTTCTCTAATCAACCACTTAAACCATGTTGAACTATAGAATCAACTGTCACAATAAAAGAATGCAGTGACTATATACCAATAATCATTTTCGATTATAACTATGTAATCAACTCTAGCAACATAGACGAGCCAATAGTCAAAACCACTGTCGACACTATTCCACCAACTCACAACAACCAACAAGATACCCGACAGGATATAAGTGGCTCAATTTATCAAAATCGGGCACTGAATAATCAATGGTTCCCTCGGTGAAACCAACATAGGGAGACTGGAGTCGACCATACCAACAGCAGGTGAGAACCCCTAGAGACAACACAATGGACACACAGGCCACATAACCATTAGCTTACAAGATAGGGTGACAGTTCACACCAGGTAGGAGAGACTATGAATAGAGGAGCAGAGGCTCCTTACTGGCTAGTAAATAACACCGAGAACACGCAGGGCATAACCGTAGTGGTTCCCCCCCCAAAAAAAAAACCGAATAATGCTGATATAAATGCAGAGCTCAAGTAATAGCAACCAACCCTAAAGAAAACCTCTTGGCGTAATAGCCACCATAACCAACTGTGTAGATACCAATAATACAAAACGAGCCCACGACCAAGTGGAGAATGATTTGCAATGATCCAAAGGTGGTTCAAAAATTACACAACAACCCCACAACAACAATCACGACTGAGTATGGTTACAAGGAATGTGAGAATACGACCAACAAGTCCAGATGGAATGAAACCCTCTGACAAAAACCCATAAAGACAACAGAGAGCCTTCATGGCTTCCACCACACAGAATAATCAATGAAATCGTGACTTCAACCTTCAAATTTGCCATTTGCAACGAACAACACAAACTACCATTCCAAAAAAACACCATGAGTTTACACAGTTTCCATCCTTAATAAAAACACAGACCAATACATCACCGAGCCAATATTTATCTCATAACAGAGCGAGTTGATGGATGGCAAAGAAAAACATACCTGTAACCAAATGACCTTAAAAATGTGAGCTTGGTTGAGCAGTTCCTTCCTCGCATGAATACCGAAGCTTAACCACAATGAAAATCAATTGAACAATAACCAAGCTAGGGTGATGGCCAGTGGGAGAGGTATGGAGTGACATGTAGTAAATGCACGTCGCTTCCATCCTCTCCTCATTCAATTACATAGTACATGCCAACCAACCAACCATTAATCCATTCCATTAATCCATGCATCGAAACTAGCATACATTGCTTGCCAAGTGTGCCACCCAATCCATACTAACCAATGTCCAAAACCATACTATAATATATATAACATGCGCTCCATATAACTCAAATAAAATCGTGTAGCCACTAACATTGCTAGTTAGGACTAACATCAACCTTTTTTAAATTTCAATTTCTCATAGTATAGCATAGCATAGTATAGTATAGGATAGCTCTTCTTTCTTGGATTTTTTCATAGGTCCCTTTTCCATTGTTCTTATTTGTTGTTACTAACATGTATCTCGTGCAGGTGTAACAAGTAATTAATCAAGGCACCAATAGAAAAGGTAATAATAGTTAACATAAGCCATCATGACATAGAATTTAGAGTCTAGAGCAACATAACCAACACATAACATGCATTATCCATCTGCCATTTGTCACAAATAGAACTAGTATTTCATCATCAATCATGTAGAACCCTGTAAGCAGTGTCGAACAATAGCATATAATGTGTAACAAGATTATCTTTGATCCTCCAATCTACAAAGGGGTCCCACCTACTAGTATTATATATATCATTAGCTTATAAATAATAGGCTTTTAGCAACACTTTGCGGGAGAAATCCTCATTGTGATTTTAATCGTCAACAATGACTTGGATGAACTAGCCCACCCATTTCTTGCCAAATAATTTTCCCAGTAGGGGAAAAACGTCCCATTTTTTAGCATGACGTCATGACTATGGGGGCTAGGGCTTGGTGGTGAGGTTCCACTCATTTACGTTTTGAGGAGAAGAGGGTATTCCCCTAGATGCTTGACACGTGGCCTTGGGACACCCTTCCATACTTCTCCAACACCAACGACCTCCTCAAAGTGGAAAAATGTCCCCTAAATGGGTGACGTCATCCTAGATTAGGGTTTAATTTGTGCAAAAGATGAAATTTTAAGTGAATTGTTTAATATTATAGTGTTAAGGGGGAAATATTAGGGTTGTTGACCCCTAATCTTGTGTTTTACTCCTTATTTTGTGGACAAGCTATGTTAGCTAATTTTTGTATAAATAGAGATCATAAGATCTCATTTTAAACATAAATCTCCATTGTGGAGAAGGACTTGGTCTGAAATTTTCGGCCCTCTTGGCCTTTTTCATCTCCTGTGCAAGTGTTATGGTGTATTTTTACTATTGGTGGTGGAGAAGTGATGCACTAGGATTGGAGACTCTTTCTTATGCATGTGGATGGACTTAAATTGGAATATTAGGGTTTGATCTAGCTTTTTGTGGAATTGGTAAGGGAAAATCTTCATTTATTGTCTTTTATCTTGCTTTTTTTCCCATAATTATTGTTAGTTAGAACCCTTGGAGGAGTATAAAGGCATACACCCTCCCCAAGGTTTTTTCACTTTCTTAAGGAATGCTATTTTTTCACAAGTTGTCTTAGAGAACTACAAGGGCGTACACCCTCCAAGGTCATCTTGGTTTGTTTTTCAAACCATAGGAAGTAAAAGGGCTTACACCCCTAGGGATTTAGTGGATCAAACATTTTTAATTCAAGTTTTGATTCTCAAGGTCAAATATATTTTTCAAGGTTGTGCCAAGAGAAGTACAAGGGTGTACACTCTCTTGGAATTTTCCTAGATTGACTTAGCTACACTTTGGAAGTACAAGTGTGTACACCCCCAAGTGATTATCCAAGCCATGTTTTTCATTGATCCCATAGACCCAATAGTAAGGTATTAATCACATTTAAATTTTCATTGGAGATACAAAATTCTTGCCTCACCAAACGAGAAATTTCAACTTTTTTCAAGCTTTCTCTTTTGGATAGTCACCTTGAGGCCTTGGGGGTTTTTCTTCCCTTAGGGCATCCCTTTTCTTCCATAAATTCTCATTTCTATACTAACTTGTTTTCTACAACCATTAGGCTACAAAAAATCACTAAATCTAGGTGCTAACATCTCACTAACTAGCCCCTAACTTTTCTCCATTTTTTAGCCACTAATTTCACTAACTAGGGTGCATTGTTCAAGTTAGTTTTGGGCACTTTTGTATGGTTGATTTAGCTGGTTCATGTCATTGAAAGCTACAACCATAAGGCTGATAATTTATTGCAGAAAATCATTTTATAACAACTTGCTTTTATTCAATCTTAAAGTGCTATGTTCAAGTCACAATTGATTACTAAATTCATTGATGATATTGCCAATTGATCTTGTGCTTTATATGCTGATTTGCATGCTTCATTTTGGTGATATAAACTGTCATCCACTTCTGCAAATTAGGGACAACAAGATGAACTTGTTGATCCACACTAACACATAGCATTTCAAGGTGTTTTTCTTGTGTTTTAGGGAGGTACAGGTGCACCGACAACTATCTTTTCACTTGGTATCCATTTACCTCTCTTCACTTACCTTTTACAACCAATCATTTCTTCCATCAATTTACCTTCCAGGGGAATTCTCCTTACGCTTCCCTTCATCCTTTCCTTTCCCCCTAGGGTCTCCGGGATCGCCTCCTAGGAGTGACCTTAGTCACCGCCCAAGTGCAGGACCTACATCGAGGTGACATTGGGTGTAGGATTTCCAAAGTTGTAGTACTTGTTCTATGGTTGGGTCGAGCTTTTCCCAACCTACAACATGTGCTATAACATTTTGGCATCGTTTCCAGAGAGGATTTTGAATCCTCTTCGTTCCCTAAACGACACTTTTTGGCAAGTTTCTTTCCCAAATCCTTCATCCCGAGCTTGCCTGGCAACTCCACTCCAAGAAACTCCCCTTTTCCTTTGAAAAACCTTCTTTAAAGTTTGTCTGGCGACTCCACCTTTCCCTTACTCACCTTTCCCCTGCTCCCCCCTTTCATCCTTTTATAAGCCTTGCTCTCCCTTGGAGTCAAGATGGATTCAAAGAAGGTTAGATCAATTTTGGAGTGGCCTAGTCCTAGGAGCATAACATAGGTAAGATGTTTTCATGGGTTGGATACATTTTACCAAAAATTTATTCAAAAGTTTAGCAGTGTTATAGCACCCATAAAAGATTTCACCAAAGGTAAGACATTCATGTGGACCAATGAAGTTGAGGAAAGTTTTAACTTTCTAAAGAAGAAGGTAACCGAGGCACCCATATTATCCTTACCGGATTTTGATAAAGTGTTTGAGGTAGGATGTGATGCTTCACATGTTGGTATTGGATTTGTACTTAGCCAATCAGGTAGACCAATTGCATTCTCTAATGAAAAGTTGAATGAGGTAAGAAAGAACTACTCCACATATGATGTAGATTTTTATGCAATTGTGCAAGCATTGTGACATTAGAGGCATTATTTAGTGTCGAAAGAGTTGTGTTATTTACCGATTACATTGCATTAAAATATGTAAACACCCAAAAGAAATTGAACAATAGACATGCAAAATGGGTCTCTTTCTTACATGGCTACACCTTTGTTCTAAAGCACAAATCAGGATGACATAATCAAGTTGCGTATGCTTTGAGTTGACGCACTGTTCTTTTGACATCCATGGAAAATCAAGTAATTGGGTTTGTTGCATTAAAGGATTTCTATGCGTCTGATAATGATTTTTAGGAGATTGTGGAACAATTGAAGAATCCAGTCACTGGGAACATGCATCTTAATCAGGGTGAATAATTTATGCAAGATGGCTACCTAGTCAAAGGAAAACAACTATTTCAGATCCTAGAAAGGATGAAGCCAATAACATATAAACTTGCATTACCTACTAGAATTAAAGCACATAATGTTTTCCATGTTTCATTGCTTAAGAAATATGTACTATCATAACCATGTTATTGATTGGTTTGTGATTCAGGTGGAATTAAAGGGAGAGTTCCAGCCAAAACCCATATGCATCCTATATAAGAAATTAACATTGCTCTGGAAGCAATGCATCACTCAAGTAAAGGTGCAATGGAAGCACTTTGGACCATATGAGATTACTTGAGAGATGAAGGATGTCATGAGAGAGGCATATCCACTCTTATTTTAGTTTTAAACACTGTTGCAAGTTATATAAAAAACAAGAAACCACATTTGTTATAGCCCTAAAATGCCCTACTCATGCATACATGGCATTGGCCTTCTTGCTTGCATAATTTTCCAAATCACCGTTGAGGAGCCCTATTTAAAAAACCAATTTTTAGAGCATGTACGTGCTTTTCTCCACTACTGCTCACATGCATATGCTTGCTGCATACTAAACAACCTGCGTCCCAAATGATGATGTTTTGTGTCTTTTCTTTGATTTATACATAACATTTGATATCTAACCCTAATTTATGAATAGAAATAACATGCTTGTAGCCTTGTTTGTCTAGTCTTGGATGTAGGTCAGCTTTGGGAGGAGACTTGCAGCCTTTGGAGCTATAGAGCTCAAGGAGATAATCACCAGACGTTGGATAAAAGGTACAGTTATCGATCTTCTTTTCTACTGGTTTCTGTTCATCTATTTTGGTATGTTTGGGGTAGTGTAGAAACTAGATTGAGTTTTAGGCGGTCATTTGCTCTGTCTATACCCTAAACCTTGGTATAGTTATAGGGGGATTTTCCCGCTAGCATAATTGGCGACTCCATTGGGGAGTCTCTATAGGGTTTTTAGGGAGGTTTATTGGGTTATTGATTGGCTTCTTGTTTTCCTTTTGAGTTTCAGTCAAGTTTACTGAGTCTTTTAAGGGTTTCTAGTCACCTGCAAGGTGCACACCATCTTTCCCTACCCTTTTAGAGATCCAGGTGGATATTGGTGTCCACCCACCTATTCCACTGGCTCGAAAAACAATTTTCCACCTTGGCAGTTGTTTGACCGTTTTTCGTGTTCCAAACGTCCGGGGCCGTTTTGAGGCCCTAAACAACGTTTTTTGGGGATTTGGGGCCCAGGTGACTATTAAAGACACTAACTTGGGATAGTAAAAAAGAATTCTTCTTAGTTAGACCTTTCCAATGGGCTATTGTGCGCCTAAAACGAAGTTCGTATGTAAAAGTTATGACCTCGGGAAGTTGATGTACTAACTTACCCAAACAGGGCCCACATGACTTTTGGCGCTTCATCTCCTAAGGATAGGTTTTTGGATGTCTAGGGTTTTTGACATTCCTGTTTATGCTAAAAGGCCTTCAAAGCCTCATTGTAACCATCTTCTTGCAAATGAGCACAGCCGTCACATCTCTCAGAGATAAGCCCCCACCATTCCAACAAGCTTGTTTTCCGCTGCATTTTACGGTTTCAGCTTATTTCCTTATTGAATAGAAAACCAGTTTTACTGTATCTCTGTTATTTTTTGTTAAGCAACTTTTAATAATCTGTATTCATTTCGTTCTGCTCATAAAATCTAGATCATTTAGTTTGGCTTGTCTTCTTATTTTTGAAAATTCTCAGAGGTTTACGTGCCCTGTTTTGGGTCAGCCCACGTACATACGTGCCTTGCACAATAGACAACCTACGTACATACGCAGGCTGCTGATGCAACAACCCGCGTCTCTGTGTCTTGAAAGTGTGTTTTAACAAAGAGATAATTGTCTCTTTCCTGATAGAAGTTCAAACTTCTCAGGACTTTCTTGAACCAGTCAGAGTCTCTGTCTTTGGCCATAGCTTGGGTAAAGTTTCAGTTAACTTGTTCCATAGTTTTCTTTTGTTTTCCCTAAAAGGTTTAGAACAAACTATCAAGTTTTAGATCCTCCTTTTGGTTTCTTGGTTGAATCCCTACGATCCGCAGTTGGATTAGGGTCTTTATCAATCTTGTTTTCAGTTTTCTCTTTGTTCCTGTTTCTTTCTTTGAAAAAAAAAAAATCACTTTAGTTTTTCTTGTTAAAGCTGTTCAAAAAATAATAAAAAAGAAACCCTCTTGTCTCTATGTGTTTCCAAGCATTTTAAGCTTATTTTTAGCTTGAAATCATGTATTCATCAATTCAAAAAATTTAAAAAAAGAAACCCTCTTATCTCTAGGGGGCCATGAATCGTGTATTCATCAATTTATTTTAGCATGTTTTGTTAGTTATGCTTTGATTGGAAGAAAATATAAAAAACCTAGTTTTTCAAGTCTCTTTCTTTCTTTGCATTTGCTTTGCATTGTTATTTGAAAAAGAAAAAGAAATTAGCATAGTGTTGTGTTTTCTTCTCATCTTGAAAGCATTTCAAAAGAAAAATAAGAAAGAAAATCCTTCTTTGCTAGTGTTCTTATAAGTTTCATTTTTTCCAAGAGTCTGAAACAACATCAGTTGCAAGTTCATACCCTGTTAGTAAATCAAGCCTTAAAGCTTAACTTAAAATATATTAGAATTTTTGTTTGTAGGGTTCACCGACTATTTTAGGCTTTTAGGGCCTTGAAATAGGTGTGAAGAGGAAACTCTTCAAGGCCATTTAAAACAAATGTTGGAGTCTGAGATAGGGAGTGTTTTAAGTCCAACGTCGTAAGTGTTAGTCGGGACCCCCCTCTAACACAGGGGATAAACATGAAGTCGCGTAAGAAAAGGTAGAGGAGATAACCCCTCCAAAGCCGGACTAAACGTAATGGGGATTGTATATTGAGGGTCTTTCTCGGGAACAATACCGATCACATTTGTCTACGGAGCTTCGTGGACCTCGAATCCATTCGACATCCTCAGTTGTCTTCCAGACCAATTGCTTTCGACACCCTTTGAAAGGCTTCAAACTTGTTATCCTGCTCATTACGATCTGCCCGACTGTCAACTGTACCCGCTTGGTGATTTACTGCGAGTTGGCAACCTAGTTGAACATATTTTACGGACTTACACAGGTGACTACAGGGGTATACCGCGGTACCTAAGGCAGACATCAGATCGCACTTCACATATTATACCCAGAGGGTGCTTTCGTGTTCAAGTTTCACTTACACTGGTTAGTTGCTCTAGTGTTGATTGGCGTAACTATCCTTCCCACTAGTTAGTTGACTACTTGATTTATCGTTAGGAAACTTTTAGTGTGTGCTCTGTGATCCCTAGTTTTCCATAGTGAGTTAGTCAGTAATTTCTTTGGGTCTCTAACCTAAGGTGGTATACCTCCCACTTTGCCAGTCGTGAGGAATTTTCGGTTTTCCTCTTAGAAACGTGGAGCCGCCTCTTTATAGGCGTTGTTTTTATACCACTGGTTTGCTAGAGTCATTGTGTGGGACTTTTACGGACTTGAACGATCCCGCAAGGGGAGAACCTATGCATAAGATCTTCATGGCTAAATTTTCTTACAATACCAACCAAGGAACCCCTTCGCAAGGGGATTCTTGTGATTTTTCTTTCTTCAGAAACGTTGGTGTCCCTTTGATGGCCACATTGTACATTCTTGTGTTGAATGTGGGACTACTGGTTTGGTTGGGTACCATTCCAAATGTCTCAAATGCTCTTGACGTTTCTCAGTTAAGAACCTTAGGTCATGGGCATAATGTTGATGTTCCTTCATCAACAAAGTCTTCTCCTCCTCCTTCTACCTTCTCTGGTGAAAGTATAGCTACTAGTAACCAGAAGTCTAAACGAAATAGAAAGAGGAAGAATAAAAAGAAGAAATCATCAACCTCTGCTAGTCATGTTGGAGATAGGCCATCAACCTCTGCAAGTCATGTTGGAGACCAACACCCAGCATCTGCAAGTCATGCTAGGGGAAAAAGTCCAGTCACTGCTAGTCATACTAGCGATAGGTCATCAACCTATGTAAGTCATGTTGAAGACCAACACCCAGCCTCTGCAGGTCATGCTGGGGGCAAACAACCAACCTCTTCTAGTCATGTTGGAGATAGGTCATTAACCTCTTGTTGGGCTCGATATATGATCAATTTATGATAGTTATTAGACACTTTTTGCCGAATGTACATATGTGTTTTTCACGTTTTGAAGGAGCTTCTTGAAGAATTTTATGCTAAAACAGTATGATCGACACTAGGTACGTATGATTCGTGTTTAATGATTATATTAAGTATAATTCATCACATTTTTATGCTTCCAAGGATCTGATTCATGTTTTTTGGTATTACAGGGCGAAAACACACCAC
>ML863256.1:15629-38717 GCA_009831015.1 Picea engelmannii
TTTTTTTACCTATGATTGGTATATGGGAATAACTATGGTGATCATTGTACCTTGGTTGAGTTTGTTTAGGTCCTAACAATTCCTAGTATGGATTGTGGACCTTGCAAGAGGCCCCAAAGCATCATTATTCTTCCTAGGTGACTAGAAGACCAATAAGAGGTCATGTATGATCATTTGAGGTGTTGTTATTGTTCTTGGATGCCTGCAAGCATCATTTACGTCCTAAGGCCTAAGTTTCCTCCACTAACGTTTTATGGGACCTTGAGAACTATACCTAGTGCTCAAAAAATTAAAATGGTGCCAAAATCCCCACTTGGGGGCCAAGGATATTATAAGGAATTTTCCTTTAAAAAACATAGGAACCCTCACACAATTGTTTAGGTAGTCTTAGGAAACAATAATAGATTTTTATTAGAAAGTGACAGAGCTAGATGACATGAGCATGAGGTGGTTTTGCTAGGCAAGGCATGCTTTTTTGTTGGAAGACTTGGCGGAAGCATTTAACAACTATAGAGTTTGCAAGAGTTGAGTGTTTCCATGAGGTGACATTTTATAGAGGTTACACAAGATGACTTGGAATGACATGGGTTGTTTGTGCATTTGAGGCAGAATGTCACCCTAAGGAGTTAGATGTTTCTTGCCTCATGGCCATGAAGAGTTTTGAAGATTTGGTTGCAATTGTTGGATGTCTTGAGATGGGAAGTTGTTAGTTTTGGGTCCACTTGGCATTGAGCATAGTGTAAGGCAACCCAGTAAGGAGAAAATGGTTAAGGCACCTTCCATATAAAAGGAGGATGTGTGTATTGTGAAAACCATCCGAGACAAAGGTGAAGAGTTATGTATCAGATAAGATGTTAAGTCTAGGGTTTGAAAAAGGGAGTAACTTGGACATTGGCAATCTGTTTTTTTGAAGAATGGGACCTGTAGGAAGTAGGCCTATAGGTGCTTCAAAGATTGGTTGGTGCAAGTAGGGTGGCACTAAGGGAGTTAGTTCCTTTTGTCTATTTTGTACTTTTGTAAAATGAGATGCGGTAGTTGGTTGAATTCCTTAGTATACTCACTATAACATTCTTCATTAATAAATACTTAGGCATCTAGCTTGGGTGTCACATTGATATCTTGCATTATGGCTTCTTTACATGTGGGATGTTGTTGTTCCTTGCAATGTGTTAATTGTCTAAGTGTTGAAGTATATTACTTGGGATCATTCAAAGCCATGGTTAGATGGCAGACCTTTGTGTTAGTGGACTTGTTGTAATGCTAACATTGTAACTTAGAAAGAAGGTATGGGATGTTTCTAAGTGAAGAGATGCATTCTAGTTGCATGTAACTTCAAGGTGGTTGAGACATTGAGTATGAAGCTATCTAGTCCAACATGTCTAGGATGTTGAAACAAATTTTTTTGAGAAAGATATATAGGCTCGTGATAGGGTATCATAGCACTGAAATGCCTACCAAATGAAAATTGTGGTTTGAAAGGTGGCTTGGTTGAGAAGGAAGCATTTTTTAGAACAAGTGTCGATGGACCTTACTTCGAGCATTTATTGAAGGCAGATCTAAGAATCTTTTAGTCATGAAGGGATTGTAACATCTTGATTGGATAAACAATTAGCAAGACTTCCACAAATACTTAGGGCATACTTCCTTGGCATGAAGTTCTTGACAACAATGACTAAAAGAGTGCTTTAGTTAGTCTTAGGCTTGAGTGTAGTTGAGCGTAGACGTTACCCCATGGAACGAATAGACCTATAACATAGGGGGCTATGAGGTACCCAAGTGAAACCCACCACAAGCAAAGGTGAGATTTTGGTTTTTTCTTATTGCAAAATGGTTCATTTAATAAGTTGTGTGTAGTCAACCTTTGTGGCAAAGAGAAGGGCACAACCCTACTTGGAGAAGTCTTTGCAAAGATTGGATTCCTTGGTAGGAAATTGAGGGTGAAAACTAAATCATTTTTGTAATGTGGATTTAATTGTGAATGGAAGACTTGTGAATTCATTGGTGGACTTGAGTGCCTCCCACAACTTCTTGAGAAAGGATTTAGCAAGTGGAATTAGACTTATAGTTAAATCATGCAATGCTTTAGTTAAGGTGACTAATTCTAATTTGAAGGTAGCAGTTGATGTTGCATCCAATGCTCACATTTAGTTGGAAAAATAGAAGGGTCATGTTGACTTCATAGTGGTGTAGTTGGATGATTTTGAATTCATTCTCAAGAAGGGCCTCCCATGAAGAACTAAGACGATTCTCATGCCATTTGAGAATAGGTTGGTGATACTTGATCAACAAAAGCCTCGTGTCGTGCACTCAATAGCAAGGAATCTAGATGAAAAGGTGTAATTAGTTTCTTCATTGATAATGAAGAGGGTATATCAGTGCCCGTAGTCTCAACTCTATGTTGCAACATTGATTGTGTAACATCCTCGTTTTCAAACCCCAAACTAGCGATGTATATTATAGATGTAGTATATGGTCTAGATTCAAAGCGATGTAATATGTAAATGATGTAAATTGAATATAATGAATAAAATGTATCACCAGTTGTAGACAGACATAGATAGAGAATTGGGGGCTAAGTATCCACAAGAGAGGGAAGGGGTCCAAGGGGGAGAGTTTACCCATGTCTATTAAACCAAAACCCACTTCTTATTTCTTTCTAAATTATCCTTACCATGAACCTTCCATTAGTTTTTGAGTGTTATAGAGCCCAATCATTGAATTTGTGTAAGAGGGTGGGTGCAAGATTCACATCCCATAGTTATTGAAAGCATGGGGATTGATTACAATCAGCTTGGGGAAGAGTGAAAGTTGAGCAAGCAAGAGAAAGAGAGGAAAATTGGTATGAGTAGAGGACTAGATTTGCACATTCACGTCTTTGCATGGAGAGCAGTTTTTACTTGGCGTTTTCTAGCTAGCAACTGAGTTCAGAGTGTTGAAGCTTGAGGGTAGTTGTTCTGGACAAGTTTGGCATATGTTAGGAGCCGAAATTTTGTGGAGAAAGAGCATGTGTGCTTGGGAGTAATGTTTTGTTCGAAATTCATCCAAAGAAACATGTGGTTTTGTTGTTGTGTGAATTCGTGTTTGCAGTTGTAGAATTTATGAGGTCCCAGAAGGTAGATTTCTTGTCCAACCTGTGTTGGAAGCCCTGGAGGAGAGGGGGAAGGCCTAAGGGATTGTGAGCAGTGAAGGGGTATTCCATCCCTTGGGTTGTATATGTTGAGGGGAAGAGAGTTGGTGGACTGAATTAGTTGTCTTAACTTTTGAGAGGAGGACATTAGTCAACCTTAGGGATCATTGTCTCTTGTGGATTCATAACCCCAACTTGGGGGTGACTTGATGTTGAGAAATGGAACATCGGGTCTATGGTTGAGAGGAACGTCCATCCTCTATAGTGAGTTGCATCTTTCATAAGATAAGTGTTCTTATTTGTTGTGTTTATTCATGATAAATAATTATATAGTTGTTGTGCTATTCACTCTGAGTTATTTGGTTAATTCTACTTGTTGTGAACAGAATGATGCATTCAAATATTTGTTTATGTGGTTGAATGTTATTGTTTGTTTTTTATTTGTTGTTGTGCATGGTTAAAGTAGTTGCATGTATGTTTTCATTTAGCATGGACAACTGAATGGGTTAGAATGTCAAGTCGATCCGTAGGATCTTTTAATGACTATGGTTGAGTTTTAATTTTGCATGCGTTAGTTATCCAATTGAGAAGCTTAATGAAATAATGAGGAAAGAAGAGGAATTATGACAGCCATATACACATATGAAGATCTAAAATGAAAGAATAGACAACAAACCATAACATGAGAATTGATAACGGAGTTTGGCACAACTTTGCCTACGTCTCCGGGCCTTTGTCTCTGTGGGGGAGGCTTCTTTATTTCTGTTCAAAAGCTCAAAATTACATTGCAACAGTGTCAATTAGCTACAAGACTGATCTGGTCATGTTCGTCTAGATCTCTAGAACCCTGCAAAGAAAACGACATGCAAAACGGACGTCCGGAGCTCCCAGAAATGGCCCGCAAGCGTCTGCTCCTCAATAGCTTCCCTACATCAAAAATGGCTTTGGCTTGGCTTCCCTTCAGCATAACTCTGATCTGACTGTCCTTCATGGCCTCAAACAGGCCTGGTTTATATAGATCTGTAGTTGGTTATCCATCCCCAACTTCCTCCCAAAAACCCACTTTTGTTTAAAAATAGGGTGCAGCCCCCAAACTTGTGCGCGCTCCTGGTCATATCGGGCCATGTGGCCGAGAACTAACCCCTCGGGCTATGCGTTGGCCCTTCCCTCGTGCTCTAGCCCCTGGTTTTCAGGCATGGTCAAAGGACCCGTGGCTTAACAGACTTACCCATGCTCCAAATATGTGGACAGCTCCTGGTCCTATGGGATCCACCCAGGATCCGAGGGCAGGTCCCTATCGCATACACCCCTGTTGTGTTACCTCTGCGCTCGTGGCCATATGGGGCGGTAATACAACCAAGGGCTGGGGCTAGGTCCCAGCCCTTCCCGCCTCCGAAATTCGGTTTAGTTCAATTCAAATAATAATTTTAACATATAGCTATTAAGAACCATATGTGGAGCGGGCGGTCAGCCCGGTCCTGCCAGTCCGCAGCTCGGAGGAAGGTTGGGGGTTCGACCCCGGTGAAACCATATAAATTTTATACAAAACCATGAACCAACCACAGGGTGCCACGTGGCACATCAACAACCAACCAAAATCTGCCAAGTGTCGGATGCTTACTCATCCATGTGCCTACCACCTGTCACCATACCTACCCAGTCACTGCCCTGTCAACCCTGCCACGTGTCTACCACATCAGCCTGCCTCCGTACATGCCCAGTCACCTGCTGACGTCATCTCGTGCCATGTGTCACCCATAGATTGGTCCAACTGTCTGTCGTACGCCACATCACCTGCCACATGTCATCTCCAGGGGTTTCCACGTCATCTATACGGTCGTATGGCCTGTACAGTCAGCCTGCCATGTGGCACTGTACGGACTATACAGTCATCCCCTTGTTTTGCCTGTTTGGGTTTTCGGACAGAACGCGATATCTTTCTCATACGAAGCCCATTTTATAAAATAAATATATGAATAGAATCGGGAAGACGAGACGGAAGCAATGGCGTTGGTTTCATCAGATTCCGAGCACTTTCATTTTTTAGCCTTTTTTAGCCCTATCAGGCTTCTGGATCCGATTCCGGATCACACCTCCCCACTAAAAGACCTTTTGGTCCCCAAAAGGTTACTGACTAGTCAACAAGCTCGGGATAGGCCACCCGGCTTGTCTACTGTCTCTGAACTCTGTCCTGTGCACCTGTCTCATCAAGATCAACTGTAACACAATCATGATAACTGACAGTATATTGTTAGCCATTTGAACCCTATTACATCTTACTGAAGCCACTATCATCCATGTAGAAACATTACTAATGACAGTATCAAGAAGACGACTGCAAATGAGCTAACATACTTGAGATATTTGCACGACATGAGCTTATCTTGAAGCAACTTATGATTGATTTTCCATTCAACAATCATTTCTTGTTCTTGCTTAAGATCAATTACGTCATTTGAAACAATTATTGGTTTGTTGCTTGCTTGCACTGCCTTCTTTAATTGTTCCATTGTTTGAAGTGTTTTATTTTCTTTAACATGATGAGCATGAACCACATAATCTTGACCTGCTTTAGTGAATTGATATCGATTCTTTGTCCTATAGAAGATTGCCTTATGATCATATAAATATGGACTACCTAAGACCATTCCACATTCTCTTAACGACACTACATCACATGTTACTCCGTCCACATACTTAGATGAAATTGCAAATTTGATTGTGCACTACTTTGTTATGTGCATTTGATGATGATTGCTTATCCATTTAAGTGTGTAAGGCTTATGATGAAGTTGTGTTTTTAATCCCAATTGCTTAACCAATTCTTTTGAGATTAGATTAGATTGAGATCCACTGTCGATTAATGTGTCTATCTTAGTGTGTCGCATGATTACCCTTATATGAAACAACTTTCTTCTACAATCAATGTCTTCACCAATTTTACCTGTCATACCAACCAATGAGATCTTTGATTCATCACCTGAATCCGATCCCAAGTCTATGGGTTTTGTTGTCGTTGCCACTGTTTGTGTTCCCTTCTTTTCCTTGAACCACTTTGGGCTCTTCTTGGGATGCGATTGCCAACATTTGTCCTCATCATGTCCCTCTTTCTTGCAATGTTTGCAAGAGGGCTTTCCTTCCTTCCTTGTCACTGCATTTTCATTCTTGCCATGCCTTTTCCTCTTGTCTTCTTTCCTTGAAGACGATGATTCCCCTGACACACCTACTTTCCCTGCTTCAATATATATAGCTTGAACAGAAACCTCATCAAGGTTAGTGGGTCCAAACATGAAAACAATGTTTCTAATATGTGCAGGTAAACCTCCTATATACTTCATAAGAGTTTCTTGTGTTTGTAAAGGGATGTCTAACATTAATGCCATTTTTCGAAATCCATCGGTGTATTCTTGCACTGTTTGTCCTTTTCTTAGTTTTAAATATTGCCATTCGATTAATGCTTTTTCTTTATAACCCAAAGGATAAAATTGTTTCCTAAGTGCCAAAATGAAATTCTTCCATGATGGAAATACATTACCCACTTGTTGTGTTCCCTTTTGCAGCTTGCTTTGCCACCAGATGAGAGTTGTACCTGCAAGTCTCAAAGATGCCAACTTGATTTGTGTGGCCTCATCCTTGATCTCTTTCACACTGCAGTATACCTCCATCTACCTGATCCAATTGTCAAGTTTTTCTGCATTTACTTCATCATCATATATGGGCAACTCAAATTTAACATCAAGTTTTAACAATGGCATTTCATTCTTATTCTTATGAACATTTTTCTTTCCATTAGATTTAGAACTTGAACTTGAAGAAGAAGGAGAAGAAGGAGGTGTTGATGGAGGTGAAGGAGGAATCTGAGGATGGTCCTCTTCCTCTTCACTTTTTCCCTTTGAATATTCACCCAAAACTGGTCTCTTTCGTTCCAGGTAATCCTCATACAAAATTTTCACCATCTCCGACATAGCAAGTAATGTTTTCTGGAACTCCTTCTCATCTTGAAAAATCCCTTCTTTCGATGCCATCTTCTCACTGTGAGAAGCTCTCTTTCTCAATCCAATTAATGGATTCTCTGCAACAAGCTCGCCTTCACCACGCTGTAGCTTTTCCCTAGTTAACATGCAAAACTCAAATCCAAACGTCAACTAGCTTTGATACCACTTGATCTGTAGGATCTTTTAATGACTATGGTTGAGTTTTAATTTTGCATGCGTTAGTTATCCAATTGAGAAGATTAATAAAAGAATGAGGAAAGAAGAGGAATTATGACAGCCATATACACATATGCAGATCTGAAATGAAATAATAGACAGCAAACCATAACACGAGAATTGATAATGGAGTTCGGCACAACTTTGCCTACGTCTCTGGGCCTTTGTCTTTGTGGGGGAGGCTTCTTTATTTCTGTTCAAAATCTCAAAAGTACATTGCAGCAGTGCCAATTGGATACAAGACTAATGTTTTCATGTTCGTCCAGATCTATAGAACCCTTCAAAGAAAATGGAACGCAAAACGGACGTCCAGAGCTCCCAGAAATGGCCCGCAAGCATCTGCTCCTCAATAGCTTCCCTGCATCAAAAATGGCTTTGGCTTGGCTTCCCTTCAGCATAACTCTGCTCTGACTGTGCTTCATGGCCTCAAACAAGCCTGGTTTATATAGATCTGAAGTTGTTTATCCATCCCCAACTTCCTCCCAAAATTTGGGCTCCAAAAATGCCCAATATCTCCCAAAAATGGGCCAAATCCTCCATTAACAGGCATAAAATCATTTAAAAATCAGAACTTTATAATAAAAACCCACTTTTGTTTAAAAATAGGGTGCAACCCCCAAACTTGCGCGCACTCCTGGTCATATCGGGCCATGTGGCCGAGCGCTAGCCCCTCGAGCTATGCGCTGGCCCTTCCCTCGCGCTCTAGCCCCTAGTTTTCGGGCATGGTCAAAGGACCCGTGGCTTAACAGACTTACCTGCGCTCCAAATATGTGGATAGCTCCTGGTCCTATGTGATCCGCCCGGGATCTGAGGGCTGGTCCCTATCGCATACACCCTTGCTGCGTTACCTCTGCACTCATGGCCATATGGGGCGGTAATACAACCAAGGGCTGGGACTAGGCCCCAACCCCTCCCGCCTCCGAAATTCGATTCAATTCAATTCAAATAATAATTTTAACATATAGTTATTAAGAACCATATGTGGAGCAGGTGGTCAGCCCGGTCCTGCCAGTCTGCAGCCCAGAGGAAGTTCGGGGGTTTGACCCCAGTGAAAACATATAAATTTTATACAAAACCACGAACCAACCACAGGATGCCACGTGGCAGCCCATGACTGGGCCACGTGGCACATCAACAACCAACCAAAATATGCCAAGTGTCGGATGCTTACTCATCCACGTGCTTGCCACCTGTCACCGTACCTGCCCAGTCACTGCCCTGTCAGCCCTGCCACGTGTTTGCCACGTCAGCCTGCCTACGTACCTACCCAGTCACCTGTTGACGTCATCCCATGCCACGTGTCACCCTTACAGTGGTGACACGTGTCATCCATAGATTGGTCCAACTGTCTGTCGTACGCCACATCACCTACCACGTGTCATCTCCAGGGGTTGCCACGTCATCTGTATGGCATGTACAATCAGCCTGCCATGTGGCACTGTACGGACTGTACAGTCATCCCCTTTTTTTGCATGTTTGGGTTTTCGAACAGAACGGGATATCTTTCGCATACAAAGCCGGTTTGACGAAGTAAATATATGGTCAGAATCAGGAAGACGAGACTGACGCAATGGCACTAGTTTCGTTGGATTCCGAGCACTTTCATTTTTGAGCCTTTTTTAGCCTTGTTAGGCTTCTAGATCCGATTCTGGATCACAAGTTGTGTGTTATTTATGCATTTAGATTTAATATCATAAATTTTATTGGGTCGTTTTAGCAGTGACGTGACCTAACTGTGGGTTGGGTAAGTTACAAAATGGAGAAGTGAATGAAGGAGGAAATGAGACACATGTTTCACTTATACTTGTTGATGTGCTAAACACGTTCACAAACTAGATACCATAGACTTGGCCAAAAGTGCTCTCACCTACGCACATAGTTGATCATCATATCGAGCTTGAACTAGGGTCCCAACCTTAGGTGAAAATACCTATATATTATCAGGACCAATGACCTGTATACTGCTATGGATATTACACTGGAACAGTTTGTCACAATTGGTATTATAATATTTTGAAATATTAGATTATGCAATTTATTTCCTTAGATCCCATATTAGTTATTACTAGCTTATTGCTCAAATTTATGAAAATAACTGAATACAAAAAATGAAAGAACATGAAAAAATACACACCATCCACACATTAAACACAAGATGTATTGTGGGAAACTTGATACAGGAGAAAAGCTAGTTAGAAGGTGAGGCTGGAAATACAAAGAAAGGAGCACTCACTGTGGAGTTGCCTATGACTCTGTGGCCTAAATGGTTACTATAGACTCTTCTTCCTACCTTTGTTATGCTCTCAAATCCCACTTTGTGGATGCTCTGCTCAACTATGGAACAAGTACAATACAAAATAATGGAACCCCTTGTTGATATTATGGTAGTTGTGGGAGGTATTTACCTCCACGTGTAAACCTGACAAGGATAGGATACTTCGGGAAGCAAGAAGAAACCCTAATGAGTTGGCTAATAACCCTAGAATACTTGTCGGCTTAAGAAGATGATTTATATTAGGTTATTAGCTTCCAAGAGAAGAAGTCGGCCAGAAATAATAATATATACTCAACAGACAGATACCCAGAATGAGAATTCGGCCCAGGAAGTTAGCCAGAATTAGTATAAATACAGGAGGCCAGTTCTCATTCTGGCAGGCAGTCTCAGAATTGCAATGCCCAGTCTTGTGCGCATTGCAGTGCCTAGTCTTGTGCGCAGGTTTGGAGGACAGTTGCTACAGCTAGCAGTTACGCTTGGACTATCTCTTGGCTAGGGTTTGGAACATCTTATCAGCTCTTGTTGGTGTGTTATCCTTAGGGAAAGGTGTGCCACCCTTTGTTTGGCTATCTAGCCTAGGGTTTGCTTCCGGAGTGATTCTCTGTCAAGGTTAAGGTGCCCGGAGTGTGGCTTCGGCCTATGGTTGGGTGACAAGGGCATTTTCAATGGTAAAATGAGAACACAATACCTCATATTCTAACAGGTTATGGGCCCAAACCTCGTTCATTTAGTCTAAAGGCTGGAAGGAAACATAACTGCTAGGATATTGAGCTTGCTGAGGAACTGTCGCTAGGGTTACTAGCAAAAGCAACTTCCAAGGCACTGTCGTTAGGGTTACTAGCAGGAGAAGTTGTAGAAACCCTAATCCTCTTATTGAGGCACCTTAAGTGAATGGATTGACCTCATCTCTAGATAGATCAGTGCGCTCTAGCCTAGCGCATCTCTTGATACTCTCAACAAGACAAGGCATGAAGTTTGCATTGTGGTCAAATCTAGGGTTTGACCAAGTCAAAGCAGCCATGACTTATTCTATGAAGTCATAGAACAAGGTATATGGAGCCTCTAACTTCATAGCGTGGAAGACAAGGATTGACCTCATCCTTGCCAAGAATAAAGTGTTGGATATCGTGAAAGGAAAGATCGTGAAGCCATAGTTTGAAGAAGGAAAAGAGAAGGAACCGCGGAACGTTGCAGCTATGGAGAAGTTCAAAGACAGTGATATTAATGGTATGAGTATCATAGTGGAATATATAAAATACCACTTGATACCCTACATCTCCCATCTTGACTCATCGAAGAAGATGTACGATGCCCTAACAAATCTCTTCTTAGTCAGAAACATTGGACAAGTAATGAGTTTGAAGAAGGAGCTTTGTGACATGAAGATGAATGATGACGACAGCATAACATCATACTTTGTGAGAATCTATCAGTTAAGAGATCAACTACAAGCTATTGAAGAGATCATCTCAGAGAATGAGTTGGTAAACATAGTACTCAATGGTCTTCCCAAGACGTGGGATGCATTTGTTGCAAGCATGAACACAAGAAAGGAGTATCCGACATTTGAAGAACTTTGGACTTGTTTTGCTCAAGAAGAATCAAGGATCAGTGGAAAAGAGAAACCCCAAAAGAAGTACGATGATCAAGACTTCACAACAAGATTCAAGAACTTCAGGAACAAAAGGAAGTTTGGTTCAAGGAAGAAGCCAAATCAAGAGAAAGACATCTCAAAAGTACAATGCTTCAACTGTCGAAATTATGGTCACTACAAGAATCATTGTCCTGAGCTAAAGAAAAGGAAGGAGAAACACGAATCATCAATTGTCGAAGAAAAGGAACCTACAAAGAAGACTAAGCAGGATGGAAGAGACTTCTTCTTCTAAAGATAACAAAACTCTTCTTATTTCTTGTACATATCTTGTTTCCATCATCTCTGTACATATATTGTATATCTATCTCTTGGAAGATAATGTGTTCCAAGAAGAACTATACCCATGGAGGAACAACAAGATAAGGATTGATATCATTAGATAATACACAAGAAAGGATGAAATACGCTGAATCAATCATGAAGAGACTCAGAAGAAGCAAAGACAAAAAGAAGTCAGAGAAAGACTTATAACGTTTATGTAGAAGACAACAAGATGGAAGCGTGGACTCTGTTAGACAGAGAGAGCCAATTATATATTGCAGAAGACAATAAGGATGCAGACGGAAGCATGAACTCTATCAAACGGAGGGAGCCGATTATATGCACTCATACATAAAGCAAGGATTAGGAGGGAGCTCATCCTATGATCCATTAAAGATGATGAAGTATATATCCATGATAGCAGCCATGAAAGACAGTACGTATTCTTCAAAGAGAAGCCTTAAAGTATCCCTGGTTATCCATCCACATCTGTGATCCTATGATGGAATCTTTAGGGAATGGAATCTATAAGAAACTCCATGGAGCTGAGAACTAAAGAAACACATGAAGATTCCAAGAAAGAAAGAGAATCCAGAACAACCAGTCATTGTATCAAGAATCACAAGATTACCAACCTGATATGAACTCAATAAAAGAAATCATGCAAAGGAATTGAAAGTCGTGATGAAGAACAGTGTATGAAAGACTTATGAATGAAAGCATTGTGAGATCTAGAACTAGAGGTTCTCCCAGATGGAGGGAGAAGACTATGATGATTATTTGTTCCACTACACCAGACGTATCTCTACATGAGTCATTATATCATCCGCAACATCCATGAGTTGGATTTCTACATCAGATGAATGCAAAGAATGTTCTCCGGAGAAATTGAATAAAGAGTGTATGAAGAGCAATCTCAAGACTTTGAACCATACCAGAAAGAGACCCTTGTATGCAAATAGAAGAAGATAACTTGGTGGAAAACCTCCAGTGCACAACAGAAGTGTGGTGAAGATTTCCTATAACATCAAGATGATTACTCAGTAGATCAGATCTCATGATGACAGAAGAAGTGCCACATGGATATGTTCCAATTTTCCAACAATGTTATACTCTATTGTTCAGAGCTACATGAATCCTTCACAAAAAATCAATGTTCTAGACTAAAGTACATTTGAAATCAAGCATTACATTATCCGTGATGAAGTCCAGAATGGAGAAAGTGGTTCTCCAATACATATCTCCACAAATGAGCAGATAAGTAGACATTTTGGTAAAGCTTCTATCCAAGATGAAAGAGTTTGCATACTCAAGTTGGAGCTCGTGGAGACAACTTCCTTATTGAAAAAGGAAGAGATGACTCCCAGGTTGGGAGGGAGCACTGAAAATATTATTGACATTCATTTTCAATATTGAAAAATAGTCCATCTTGGACAGATGCTTTCTTGTTCGGAAAGTGGATTGAGATTTCTGATGGACAACGATTTCCCATTGTGGTTAACATGGGAAATGGTCCAGATTGTTGATGTATCATAGATAACGACTTCCCATTGTGGTTAACATGGGGAGTGGTCTAGGGCAGTCTCTCTTATTGAGGGTTACTCAAGAAGACTGGTCCGCCTCGCCAGAAAATGATTTCTCATTGTGGTTAACATGAGGAATGGTCTGTTTTGGAGGTTGATACAGGACAGTCTTTTCCTCTTGTGGTTAACTAAGGAAATGGTCCAGACAATCATTCCTTAGGATTTATACATTCTCTCCAAGGTGAACTTTGATTAGTGTAGGAAGAATGGCCCAGGGTGGGGAATGGTCCAGGCTCAATAATCAAGGGCAGGCATTCCTTAAGGTTTATACATTCTCTCCAAGGTGCACTTTGATTAGTGTAGGAAGAATGGCCCAAGGTGGGGAATGGTCCAGGTTCAGAAAACAGGACAGTTATTCTTCCTTGCTTGAGAAGAATAGTCCAGATATCTCATTGTTCTACTCTGAGGGAAAATATTCTTTCAGATCTCACAGATGCGAGTGAAAGATTGGCCCAGATGATTAAGTTTATATCATAACATTGTTTTTGTGCAGGTTGATATCAGATGATTGTTATGAAGACTATATGACAGTAGATGTATACTATTGTGGTGGATGTGTTCCACTTTTCGCGACTATACATTGTCTATCAAGTACTTGTGTGTTAATTGGTGTGGTAGTGTACCACTGGATTGTAGTTATGTACTACTATGGATAGACACAGTTATGTTCTATTTTGTTATGATTGCCTTGAAGACTATCAGTAGATTATTGGAAATAATTATCAGCCAAATGAATGATGAACAGAGATTTTCCAGACAGAAAATGGTTCAGAACATTTACTCTTCTAGATTAGAAGAATGGCTCTTGTATCACTCTATGGAGTAAGAATCATGTTTGATTACTCAGATAGAGTATAGTTTTGAGAGATGATGCAGTTGATGATGATGATGGTGCTCATGATCTAGTCATGATCTAGTCTATACAACTATGTTGATGCTACTGGGTGAATGGTATGTTTTTGTGCTCAAGACCATTACCTGTAATACCTCCCTAGCTAGGAGGGAGTGTTGATATTACGGTAGTTGTAGGAGGTATTTACCTCCATGTGTAAACCTGACAAAGATAGGATACTCCGGGAAGCAAGAAGAAACCCTAATGAGTTGGCTAATAACCCTGGAAGACTTGTCGGCTCAAGAAGATAATTTATATTAGGTTATTAGCCTCCAAGAGAAGAAGTCGGCTAGAAATAATAATATATACTAAACATACAGACACCCAGAATGAGAAGTCAGCCGAGGTAGTTATCAGAATTAGTATAAATACAAGAGGCCAGCTCTCATTCTGGTAGGCAGTCTCAGAATTGCAGTGCCCAGTCTTATGCGCAAGTTTGGAGGATAGTTGTCGTTGCAGCTGCTACAGCTAGCAGTTACGCTTGGACTATCTCTTGGCTAGGGTTTGGAACATTTGATCAGCTCTTGTTGGTGCGCTATCCTTGGGGAAAGGTGTGCTACCCTTTGTTTGGCTATCTAGCCTAGGGTTTGCTTCCGGAGTGATTCTCTGTCAAGGTTAAGGTGCTCGTAGGGTAGCTTCAGCCTATGGTTGGGTGACAAGGGTATTGTCAATGGTAAAATGAGCACACAATCCTTCATATTCTAACACCCCTTCTCTTCCTAGCGGCCCAATATTTAACATAGCTTGATAGCCATCTAGGGTTAGGGTTTTTGCATCCTCAACCCTCAATTAGTGATAATGTTTTGGACCTTCTAGAATATTCTTCAAGGTACACAAGTGGATATCCCCACATGTGTGAGTAATGGGGGCTGACGTGGCATCCACTCCTACCATGGTGGTCAACAAGGTAGGTCAACTTGCGAGAGGCATAATTTCCACATATGAGCTCCAATTGATGCAATTTTTTGCAATGTTGGAAAGGTCTCTATGTGTAGAATATCATCAAGGGGTTGTGATCTTGCTCGCAAAGTTTTGACCTCAAAAAATGTTGTTTGATGCCTTAAAATGGATCTAGAAGGTTCTGGAACCCAAATCTCCAAACTGGGACCTTCCACTAAAATGGGCCCCTGTAAGCCAATTCCTCCAATTTTTCCACCCAGAAAGTACCAATATAGATGAAAAACTATATAATGATTCAATCTGGATCATACCTCCCCATTTTGGGAGGCTTTTGGTCCCCAAAATCTTTTGTTGAATGAGGTGAGGAAATTTTTCCTCTACCTTCTCCTTAGAGTACCATTTTGCCTTTCTTAGAAGTTATCCTTTCAACCCAATATGCCAAAGGTCATGATACCCCTATATTCAACATCTCCTATACTTACAAATACATTGACCTAATATTTTTAACAAATTTCTTCACTTTTAATGCTTCTCCTATTATGTCTTCCTTCACTCCTCATTGTTTTCCATAAACAACATCCAAGGGAGAAGGTGGAAAATACCCAAAGCAAGTTTCAAAGGAGGACTTACCCATAGAAGTATGGATTGCTTTGTTATAAGAATGTTGAATGTAGATCAAACGTTTACCCTATGTCTTCATATGATTTTGATTACAACCCATCAAAAGTTGAACCAAGTCTTGTTGACTACCTTTTTCTAGCCATATGTCTGTGGATGGAATGTTGTATATCTCTTCAACTTCGTGTCCATCTTCTCCCAAAGTGTAGCCCAAAAGGCATTGAGAAATATAGTATCATCTTAGATGGTGCTCCTTGGTATCCCAAGGTGCACCTAGACCTCTTCAAAGAACATGAATGTTTCCTCTTGTCCTTTGATGGTATTTTTACAAGGCATAAGATTGTGCATCTTATTGACCTATCAGCTACCACAAATAGATAGTCATGTCCCTTCTGGTTATTGGAAAACCACTGACAGAATCCATGGAAATTCTTTCCCAGGGTTGAGTGGGTACAAGTAAGGGATGATGTAAATCTTCCTTCCTATTATTGGGCTTGCTAGTACAAAAAAGAATGCATCCTCTAATATATTGAGTTATATCTTCTTGCATTTTTTTCTAATAAACATACCTTTGTAAATTGGAAATTGTCTTCCCAACACCAAAATGTCCTAAAACCTTGGAGGTGTGAGCCATTTTGATAAGTTGTAATATTTCACCTTTGGGAATGCAGATATTTTATATCTTGTAGAGTAACCCATTTTGGATATGATAATCATCCCTGCCATCACCTTATTCTACATGAATTTTGCCTTGTATCTGTTTAAACACCTCTTTGAAGTCCTCATCTTCTTTGTATGCCTCTTTGTATGCATCATGGGTAAAATGATCCATGTGCATAAGATTTCTCAAAGTTGTAATCTTGGATGTGAATGGCCTTGAAAGCATGTCTACCAACTTATTAATGTTTCCCTTATTATACTTGATGTCTAGATGAAACTATTGCAAAAACCCCATCCACTTGTAATGTCTAGTTTGTTGAAGCTTACTTTGGGCCTGCAAATACTATGATGACTGGTGATCAATACAAATAATGGTTTCCTTTCCCATCATATTCTATGTCCACTTCTTAATAGCTTGAACCATGGCATAGAGTTCCTTATCATATGTAGGGTAGTTCATGACTCTCGCATGAAACATATGAAAATGATAACATATCGGCTTACCTCACATCAAACTACTCCCATAGCATGCCCACTTGCATCTATCTCCACTTCGAAAGGATTCTGCAAGTTAGACAATGTGAGAATTGGTGCTTGACCAATCTTTCATTTTAGGTCATCGAAAGGTTTCTGTTGATTATTTTCCCATTGGACACTCTTACCATTGGATGTTATGGCATCGATTGGTGCAACTACCACTGAAGCAGATGCTATGAAATTCCATAGGTACTGTGCTACCCCCAAAAATATCCTAACTTCAATTACATTAGTAAGAACATGCCACTTCATGATGGCATCCATATTTTCGGTATATATCTTAAGTTCCCCTCCACCTATCACATACCCCAAATACACCAATGCCTGTTGAGAAAACTCACATTTCTTGAGGTTTTCTAACAACTGATGATTTTTTAGAATCTCTAACACCTACATGATATGTGATATGTGATCCTCCCATGTAGATATATAAACCAATATATCATCGAAATACACTATTACAAATGAATTTGAATAGGCACACAATGCATCATTCATCAATCACATAAATGTAGTCGGTGGATCACATCAACCAAAAGGCATGACCAACCATTCTTACAAACCTTGCCTTGTATTGAAGGTGGTCTTCCAAGTGTCTTCTTCTTTAAAAAATACCTGGTGGTATCCTGATTTGAGATCCAACTTGGTGAAGTCCTTGGCTTTCTACAATCGACCTAAAAAATCATCAATCCTAAGCAGAGGGTACCAATTCTTGAGTGTGATCTTCTTCAAAGCTTTGTAGTCGATACACATTCTCCAAGTCCCATCCTTATTGGATACTATGATGATAGGTGACCTACAAGGTAAATTTCTTGGTCGAATTACTCCCTGCTCCAGCAGTTGTTGCAATTATTTCTTTTGGTTCCAAAATAGATTGTCTATACAACCCAATATTTTGTAATGGGGAGTTACGAAACAATTCTATCTCGTTCTCCACTTCCCTCTTAGGTGGCATCCCTTTAGGCTCTTGGAACACTCCTATGTATAGCCTATAACAACTCCTCCAACTCTTGTTACATCTCTCTAGGGATGCCTTTAATCCTATTGATTCCTCCCCTAGTTGGTTCTCTCTTAAGAAAAGAAATACACGCTTCTTACTATAAATTATCAACTTTCTATATCGATCGACACTTACTAGAGAGATATTTGATTTACCTTTGTGTGCATTAATTATGTAAGACTTATCATTCTTGATTATGTGGTCTTGGTTTTCTCTCTACATGAATATTACATCCCTTATATACATGTAGGGGCTTCCAAAAACTACACCACACACATCAAGGGGTCATACATCTAATTCCACTTCATCAATAAAATATGCACTTATAACAAACTTGATCTTACACGGTTTAGTAACTTTGATATTTATATCCTTATTCACCCATCCCTATGGATATGGGATCAGATGATCATGAACATCTAACCAAATATTGCTAACTAGATCATTTGTTATGATATTTTCTTGTGAACCAGAATCAAATAGAGCATATTCCTTGGTATTTTTGACCTATATCTTAATATGGAATATTTTGTTCATATGCTTCTCTTCCTTGTGATGAAGGATACTTAGATTCACCTCCTTATGCACTGAAGTGCAAACAATATTCACATCCACATCCAAGCTACTTTGTATTTGGTTTCTTGAATCCTTTCCTAGCGATTTCTTCTTCTTAGAATCCTTCTCATGGTTCTTTGGATTCAACTCTAGATGTAGCTTCCAACACTTGTCTTCTGCATGACCATCAATATTGCAATGGTTGTAGTGGTTGTTTGGATCCTTGCACTGAGATATCATCTTCTTGTCTTTTCCTACCACTTCTTCTTCCCCTACTTGGAAGCATATTCATGGTATTTATGTTTAGAACCACTTGGATCTCCTTTATTATGGTCTACGTTCTCTAGATATTATCCTTGCACACATGCCTCATCAACAATATTGGGTTTTAATAACACCACTTGCTTTCCCAAATGAATATGTACTAGACCACCTAGATACTTTAGGAGTACATCTAGGTTCCTGGGATAGATATCCAACATGATCGCCATATTTTAGAATTCAACATTGTACTCTTGCACAATATGCCCTTGCCTATACTTAAAGTGATGCCAATGGATCCATTGGTCCTCTATATACCCAATAAGATAGAACTAGGACTCGATAAGGGTTTTTAAATACTTCCTCTTAGTTATTGGTGGATCACCCTCCAACCTAAGTGTCTTTGTGTAGCTTTTCCACTAGGTTGGTGCATGGCCCTCTAGTTTTATTTGGGAAAAATAAAATATTCTGCTTCTCATCAATATTATGGACATTGAAATACACTTCTAACTATTGCAACCAATGATTCAACTTAACAACATCGATATGATCACCTTGGTAGGGCTTAATTTCCACTTTTGCTTCCATTTTGAATATAGGTTATAAAGGAGTGATGGCACTGGAACTTGGTTTATCTTTCTAAGGCCCTTTTTTAAACCCCTTTTTTGGGTCTTCACTATATGTTAATTTCTCATACAATCCAACTTTTGAGTTAGAGTCAACAACCTCCCTAAAATGTATGAAATTTTTTTCTAGCGTCGCCATGAGGAGAGCCATGTCATGAGAGATATCAACAAATTGATCTTCTAGCCTCAAAAATCCCTCTTTAGTTGCATTATGAGGGTTGTTATGAACAATCTCATCCATCATAGCTAGGGTTTTGTGAATTCCTTCTTAATCCAACTCCTAGATCCTGCAACTTTCCACAAGTACCCCAAAGAAAAATATTATGATACCAATATGATCTGTAAATTTTTGTGGATATTCCACTGGAATAGTTCGACACAATAGATATTATAATATTTTGAAATCTTAGATTATGCAATTTATTTCCGTAGATACCAGATTAATTATTACTAGCTTATTGTTCATATTTATGAAAACAATTGAATACAAAAATGAAATAACATGAAAATATACACACCATCCACACAATTGAAAACAAGATGTATCTTGGGAAACCCAATACAGGAGAAAAACTAGCTAGAAGGTGAGTCCTATGCGTTTCTCTCTTTCCTTCAATTATGAAAGTGCAAATACAAAGAAAGGGGCACTCATTATGGAGTTTCCTATGACTCTATGACCTAAATGGTTACTACATACTCTTCTTCCTACCTCTGTTATGCTCTCAAATCCCACTCCTTGGATGATTTTCTCAACTACGGAACAAGTACAATACAAAAGAATGGAACTCCTTCTCTTCCTAGTAGCTCAATATTTAACATAGCTAGATAGTTGTCTAGGGTTAGAGTTTTTTCATCCTCAACCCTCAATTAGTGATAAGGTTTTGGACCTTCTAGAGTCTTATTGAAGGTCCACATGTTTATGTCCCCACATGTGCGAATGATGGGGTCTGATGTGGAATCCACTTGTACCATGGTGGTCAACAAGGCGGGTTAACTTGCGAGAGTCATAACTTCCGCATATGAGCTTCAATTGAGGTGATTTTTTTCATTGTTGGAAAGGTCTCAATGTGTATAATAGTGTCAAGGGGATGGCAGCTATGCTCACAAATTTTTAACTCCAAAAATGTTGTTTGATGCCTCAAAATGGATCTGGAAGGTTTTGGACCCCAAATCTCCAAACTGGGAACATGCCACTGAAATGGGCCCTATAAGCCAATTCCTCCAATTTTTCCACCCAGAAAGTACTAAGATAGATGACAAATTATATAATGACCAATATGGATTAGCCAAAGTTGGAAGAAATAAATAAATTGTTGGGTAATTTGGTCAATCTCGGTTTCATTCAACCTTCTAGGTCTCCTTATGGTTCCCCTATCCTCCTCTAGACAAAGAAGGACACAAAAGAATTAAGGATGTGCTTGGACTATCATGAATTTAACAAGAAGACCATCAAGAATAGGTATTCCTAACCTTTGACCACAAATTGTTTTAACAAGTTGGTAAATAAAAAGTTTTTCCAAAGTTAAACTTGAGGTAAGGATATTATCAATTAAGGATTGATAAGGAAAAGGTAGCATGTGTGACAAGGTATGGATGTTTTCAATTTCTTGTAATGCCTTTTGGGTTTTGCAATGTCGTGGCAACCTTTTTCACACTAATGAATGACATTGTGGTGTTTAATTAAAATACAGAGGACCACAAGAGGCACTTGCTATAAGTATTTGAGGTGTTGAGAGATAATCAATTTTACTTGAAGAAGTCCATGTGTGTCTTTGAGTAGACCAAAATCCCATTGTTGGGCCATTGGATAAGCCAAGGATGCATTTTTATGGATTCTATAAAGATAAGGATCATTAAATATTAGAAGGAGACAAAACAATCCATGAGGCAAGAAGTTTTCTTGGTTTAGCTAACAATTACCTGTAAGTTTGTTGAATCTTACTCCAATATTTCGACACCACTCAATGATTTGTTGAAGAAAGTTAGAACTTGGAAGTGGTTTGACAAGTGTCAATTAACATTCTTTGAACTCAAATGCATACATGTGATGGGACATGTGTTGAAGTTGTGAAACTTTGAGTGGACATTTGAAGTGTAGAAAGATGCTTCAAACTATCCCATTAGAGGATTTTTGATGTAGGAAGATCATCCAATAAATTTTGAGAGAAGGAATCTATAGGATCATGAATGGAGGTACCATATTCATGAGAAAGAGATGACATCAATTTTGCATTTATTACAAGCATGGAAACATTACTTGTTAGGAAATCCATTTGTTGTGAAGATAGGAAATGTGGCAATACATTACTTTTCTACTTTGTTGAAGTTATCCCCCAAACAAGCAAGGTGGGAAAACTTCTTAGCTAAATTTAACATGACTATTAACTATTGTTATGACAAGTTAAACATTGTGGTGTATGCCTTGATTAGAAATGCATAGCTTGCAGATATGGAAGAGGACAATGAGCCTATGCCAATGCCCATAGGAAGTCAAGGGTAGGTCAAAATTGACTTGCTAGAGAAGATCAAAGTAGGGATAGAGAATGATTTCACTACCTTAAGAATTGTGAACCAAGTAAAGGAATGAAAACTAGGGATTTTTTGATGGACCATGGATTTCTTGACTTTGGTATCCATATATATGTGCCTAGGTAAACTAACCAAGAATATATTTTAAGAGAGTATCGTGATTTTATTTGGGTAGGACACCTAGAACAATAAAGAAAATTGGCATTGATATGAAATCGATCACTATATAATTTTTCATCTATTTTGGTACTTTCTGGGTGTAATCAAATGGACCTATTAGCTTGTAGGGCCCATTTTAGGGGTAGGTCCCACTTTGGTTATTTGGGGTCCAAAAAATTCTAGAGCCTATTAGAGCCCTTAAATGAACGTTGTTAGGGTAAAAAAAATGCAAATAAAACCTTCTAGCTCTCGATGTTATTATACACATCAAGAGATTTCCAAGGATGTGAAAATCACCTCAATTGGAGTTCATATGAGGAAGTTATGCCTCCTGCAATTTTACCTATCCTATTGACCACCATCATTTTGGTGGTTTCTATGACAATTTCCATTACTCACATAGGTGGATATAGTCACATTTAGACTTTCAAGAATATTCTATAAGGTCCAAAACCCTAACCCTAATCGACATTTAAGGCTTACAAAAACCCTAACCCTAAACCTAGATGACTATTAGGCCATGTTAAATACTAGGCCACTATGATAGGAAGGTGTTCCATTCTTATTATATTTAATATTGCTCCATATTAGAAGAGAGTATTGAGAGTGAGATATTGAAGTAGAACAAAGGAAGTAGAAGATCTTGTCAAAACCATACATGTAATAGTGTACATGGAAACTCCTTAGTGAGTGCACCTTCTTTGAATTTGCATTTCATAATCGATAAGAAAAGAGAAAGATATAAGCCTCACCTTCTAGCTGGGTTTTTCTCGTGTTGGGTTTTCTCAGGGTATATCTTGTGTTGGGTTACACTACGGAATTCAAGGACTCATACCAAGGTTGGGCTTTGGAGCCCATTTGACTTCAACAAGCCAATATATAGGTGTTTATTCTTTTCCTTCCTATTATGCTAATGGAAAATTCAAATTATTTCAAATCCTTATGTTCATGTTAAGTATATTTTAGTTCATGCTTGCCTTTTCATGTCTTATATGAGCTAGGGTTAGGTATATGCAAGTAGATTGGGGTTTTGTTTTATTCTATTACCATTTGTCTATGGATCAATCCACAACTATTGAGCTTAAGGGGGTTTCTTCCACCTTTGTGACAAAAACCCACCAACACAGTAACAATCCATGGGATGTGTCGAATGAGAGATTTTCAAATATAGAAGCACAAGTCACTCACATCTCTCATAACATGGCCATTATCATGGTATATCTAGAGAACACATTTGTAC
>WSFP011420175.1:0-23087 GCA_009831015.1 Picea engelmannii
CTTTACTACAACACTAAGTGCTTTTGGAATTGAGCATATATAGTGCGCAGCTATCTTTGAAACAAAAGACTTCCCTGGGTTGATAATTTATGTTTCACTTGGTTGTTTAAAATTAATTAAGCAATTATAGTGACCAACAGCGACTCGTTTGGTTGCACTGCTGCTTCTAGATTTTGTGTCGTTCTATTAACTCCCAGGGCTACTTCGGTGCTTTTTGGTTGCAATTCATGTTGGGTTTCGGCTTCCTCATTCTGAGGTGCCTGTGCCATTGTTGGCATATCCAATTTCATGGGCTCTTCTTGTGGTTGATGAATCTCTTCCAGTATCGGTGTATGGTTCATCGATAGTGTCTCTAGAGATTGGATCTCTTTCATGTCGATGATTTATGGTTGCTGATGTTCGTTTTCTTCGAGAGATCCTCGTGACCTAGTTTAAACCCTAGTCGATCTAGCTGTCTGGCTTGATTCTGCTATATTCGATGGTGCCATAGTGGTGATTGATGAATGTTTTTTGAGTTAGAATAGCTTCAGTAAGCTCTTTGGTCTTGCTCTGTTTTTTCTAACTTCTATTACTCTCTCTCTATTTTCCTTTCTTGAATAGACTAGTTTCTCTTGTGCTCGCGTGTTGTATGGGCTTGTCACGAAGCTTGTCGAGGATGCTTCCTCCATTCTGCATTTAATGCACTAGAACTATGGGTTCCATTCTACGTTTAATGCACCATTACGCCTTCTTTGACATATCTAGCTCGCACATTTAATGTGATGTCCCATCATTCCTTGCCATGCTTTAATTCTGCCTAGTGTTGTCTTCTCATACTGTTTTTGTCGAATTTCCTTTTCCCACTTGTTTGCCTTTGTATATGACCATTGTCCTTTCATTTTCTTAATTCATGTTTCAATCATCATGTGGCCTTTCTATCTCTAGCATGCTGTGTGCTTTTCAATGCTCTTTCCTTTTTGTTTTCTTTTTGATTTTTTTTTTTTTTAGTACACGGTTGGTAGTCGACTATCCTTATACAAATTTAGTCACATTCCATTGATATTTCCTCTGAGTTTTGCACCTGCTAAATATATTAAATGTACATCTCCTCCATATGTGACATATTTTACCTTGTATGGTCCTAACCAATGCATTTTAAGCTTCCCCGGGTGCTGAAATAATTTGTTGTCGTAGAGAAATACTAGCTCTCCTTCCTTGAACGTTTCCTTCTTGATGTGTCGATCATGCCAATATTTGTCTCTTTCTTTATGCACTTGTTGATGGAATCTGACCAAGATTTGGTCTTCCTCCATTGACAATAATTTATTCAATCTCTATTATACTGCGCCTTTTTCTCTCATTTCTGTGATAGCTGCTATGCGTTGGGTACTAAAAATTTGAATGGAACTACTACTTCTTGGCCATAGACTAGTTTGAATGGTGTGTGCCCTGTCAAATTTTTTCATGTGGTCGTATACGCCCATAATATTGCTGGTACTTTGAGGTCCCATTTGTCTTTGTTGACATTACAGATCTTTGTGAGTGTGTTCTCCAAAATTTTGTTCAAGGCTTCTACTATGCCATTCGCTTGTGGATGATACAGTGTGCTCTTCTGGTGATGAAATTCAAAATCTTCAGTCATCGCATGGATGGTGTTGTTTATGAAGTGTGTTCCTTGGTCTCTCATAAAAACTCTTGGGCACCCAAATCTAGTGATTACTTGTTCAAAGAAGAAGTGTGCAGCTGTCTCTGCGCTACAATCTTTTACTGGTGCAGCTTCCACCCATCTTGTTAGGTATTCCATCACAGTGATAATGTATCTTCCCCCTGTCCTTTTGTCTAATGGGTTAATTGGTCCCACAAAGTCTATTGCCCATTTTTTAAATGCATGTAATGTTACTTGTGGTCGTAGTGGAATTTCATCCCTTATGTTGGGTTTTCCTACCCTTTGACAAACATCACATCTTTGACAGTACCTTTTTGAGTCACCGTGAATCATTGGCCACCATAGTACTGCACATAATAAATTTTGCGTAGTATATTTTACTACATAATTCCCTCCTACGATTCCCTTAATGGATTCTACTAAAATTCTTGGTCATTCATTCTCTAACACGTACCTTTACAAAATGCCATCTGTACCCATATTGTATAGATGTCCTGCATTCAGTTGATAGTCGATTATGCAGAATACCATGTTCTTCTTCTGCACGGTGGTATATTCTTGTGGCATATTACCTGTGCTCAAGTACTGGATGATCTATGTGAAGTAATCATCAACAATTTTTACTAAGAATAACTGTGCATCCAGAAAGTTGTTCTTCTCCATTTGTGACCTTGGACAAGTGGTCAGGTCTTGCATTCAGTTTTCCCATTTTAATTATTACCTCAAAATCAAATAATTGAAATAGTAGTAACAATCGACAGATTCTCCCCCCCAACACTAGCTTGTTGACAAGGTATTTCAGGGCTGAGTGATCTATAAACATATTAAAGTGTTTTCCCAATAAGTAATGTCTAAACTTCTGCAGGGCATAAACCATGGCTAGGCCTTCTTGTGCTGCCTTGTTATAATTTTGTTCGAAGTCAGATATTTTTCTTCTTGAGAACGCTATCGGGTGAGCCAAGTCTATCTCTCTTGGCTATGCTAATATACATCCAAGTGTTATCATTGATGCATCTACATGCACATGGAATGTCTTTTCTTATTCTGGAAATACTAGTATTGGTGTGGTAACCATGTTTTCCTTCAGGGTATTGAAACCATGTTGACACTCATCATTCAATTCATACTTTGTATCCTTCCTTAACATATTTTCCATTGGTGTTGTGATCTGTGCATATCCTATGATGAATTTCCTATAGTATCCTATGTGCCCTAACAGTGCTCTTAGCCAACGAACTATTTTTGGTCCTAGTAAGTTAACAATGATTGTGATCTTGGCCAGATCCACTAACAAGCCTTGTTTGCATACTATATGGCCCAATAGTATCCCAAATGGTGTACCAAATATGCATTTATTGATATTCAGTGATATATGACACTATCTACATCATTCTAACATCATTCGTAAAACTTCCACATGGTTTTTCAATAGACTATAAACTGTCCAATCATCTAGGTATACTTAGAGAAACTGATGGATGAACTCCTTAAATGATGTGATGACCACTCTCGAGAATATTTCGGGTGCATTCTTCAGTCCAAATGTCATGACCATATATTGATAACATCCCCATTCTGTTGCAAACTTGGTCTTGTTTCTATCCTCTTTTTCCATCAGTGAATGAGTAAGCTTCATGTCCCCCCCATTATCTAACACTTCATCTGTGAATGGTGTAGGGGATGGGTCGTGTAGGCATGCATCGTTCAACTTCCTCAAGTCGATTCATATCCTAATCCCTCTTCCTTGTTTCTTGTCTTATACTACCATCGGGCTTACCCATTCTAATTCCTCAACTGGTTTGATGATGCCCTCTTCGAGCATTCTGTCGATCTCATCTTTAACTTTATGTTTATATATGGGGTTAATTCTAATAGGGTCATTGTTTAATAGGTATCGCTTTAGGTCTGAGAGGTATGTTCATCTCTCCTAATTCTTCAAGTATACCCTTCATCTATGTAAATGCTATGGGAAGGAGGTTGCTATATTCGCGCAACAATTATGTGATGCATTCTACTATTTTCTCATCCCAGTAATCTCCAATGCTGGCTATTTTCGGCTTCTCAGTTGTCTTGATGTTGACTTTCTTTACCTTGATTGGTGCGAAAATGACTTTTGATTCTATGGGTGGTCCCTCCACATCTCTTTCACCTTATACTTCTTCGATATGAATATCATGTGGATCATCTTCATCTGGTGCTTCCTCCTGTACATGGTAACATGACAGTAGTTACTTGACTGTATTTTTATTCTGTTGTTGCTCTTCTATGATAAATTCTATTTTTGGTTCTTTGATAAATATTACTCCTATGATTCATTTGAAGGTTGCGTCTATGTTGGGGTTCTCATGCTCGAATGAGAAAGTTATTGTGAATTTCTGTTGCAATGTCCTCCATGTTGTAGTTCCTTTGTGCAATTCATAGTCTGTATGCCAATTCGTTGGTATACACTCTAAAGTATGTATGAAGTGATGAGGCCATTCCTCCAATGGTGTCATTTTCTACAACATTTTTCACTTCACCAAGTGTTCCGCTGGTGCCTCTTATCCTTCATATTTCTGTTGTTTTTTGTATTCCTGTTCCGGGCTGAACCTTATGCGCAGTAGTCACTTACATTGATACTAGTCTGTGATGGTCTCTTTATGTGCACCCCACCATCTTGCGAGTGTGGTCTTGATTTCTAAGTCAAGTGCTAATAGTCTCTGATTCTCTAATAATTCATCTTCATATTGTGTCAAGAATGTTTCCAAATCATTTATTCCATGGAAATTGAGTGGTTCTTTGATTTCTATGCCTACCCATCTTACTGCACGGTTTATTCTTGCACATCTTCACATGGATACTTCGTGTAGTCTCTGTTGCCAGTTTTCTAACCCATTGTCTGAGTTTGTTGTGCATGAAGTAATGCTCCTCCAACTAAGTACCCCATATGTAGTTTGGTTTACATAATGCTCATTGCGTGCATTTGTTCTGTACAACTAGCCGATCTCCTTTAATTCTAGGCAAGTGGGTTCTACGAACCTCTCCCCTTCTGATGGATCTAGTGGTGCTATGACTTTGTATTCTCCATATTCAAATGTCATCTTTCGGGTTTTCAAATTGATTATGGCCTAGTTGTCAAACACCCAATCAAGATCGATAAATGTCGGGTAAGGTGTTGTGTCTTCTACTATTTCAATGACTTCAAAATCTACTTTAGTGCGCACTCCATCAAGATTTACTGTCACTCCTTTCAGTCTACCTATTGGTAGGACTCTATGTTGGTTTTCTAGTTTCAATTGGACATTTAAGTATCCCAATGTTGGATCTCCCATAAATTTCCATGTCTTCTTTGGTAATACATTCACTTCAGATCCTATATCTAGTATGATGTCTCCCATGTTGAAATCCCCAATGTTAGCATTCAATCAAAATTCCCTGCTTGTTCTTCTTCTTGTGGGTAGGTGGTTAACGATTTTTGGTTCTAGCTTTTCTTCCGTCTCACTGCTACATTTCACTAGTATGTTTTTAAATATTTTCACACATGAAGGATCAATTAATACTTTTACGCATGATTTCAAAAATCCTTTGATTGTACTTACTTGTCCCTTGGGTTGCATTTCGTTTGTATGGTTCAATGATGGATGCATCTCATATTCTGGGGCTTCCTTTCTTTGTTGTGCAGTCGATGCTATGTCCTCCTTCTAAAATTCTTGTTGGGCTTCTTTAAAGATGTCCTTTTCCTTTTGCGGGTCAAAATTAATTTTTGGGTCAATGTTCTTCTTTACCCATTGGTTCTGCGCTAGTTCCTATCGAACTATGTCATGTCCTATTTCCATTCCTCCACGAGTGACTATATTGATGTTTTGTCTGTCATCCCTTGCTTTGGATGAAATCCACTGCACATTCTGATTGTTCTTGTTCCTCTTTTTTTGAGTCTTTACTAGTAGTGTCGAAGATTCCTCTATATCATGGTCCAATGCACGACAATACATACAAGTTTTTGCCGAAAGTGGACATTCCCATGCATATTGTCCTGGTTGCTGACAATTGTGACATGTGATTGTTCATCTACCACATATGAAACCTCCTCTGGCTCGTCCTCCTCCTTGATAGCTTGCTCGGTCACCTCTAGGCATGTTATACTGTGGTGCCTGATTATACTGTGCAGTATTGTACTGAGGTTGTGTTGGGTTGTACTGCAGGTGCACGCTATTGTAGGGTTGTTGCAGAGTATTGTACTTCTGTTGTGTAGTGTTGTATGGAGCTGGGGCTTGATTGAGCTTTGGAGTTTTTTTCCCAATCATCATTTCGGCATGTACCATGTATGCATCTAATGTTCTTTCCCACATCAGCTCTATAGTTTTACAATCTTTGTCTCCATGGCCCACTAACTTACAAAAGGTGCAATATGAATTCTTTGGAACTGTCTAGTATTTTTGCATCAACGTGCAATGATAAGGGTCGTGACCCAGTTTCTTGCATATTTCGCACCATAATCCTCCCTGTGGTGATGAATTTGGCATACCTTTTTCCATGTACTGCGTGAATTTTGGACATTCATTCTTGTGGTGTCCTTCCATCCTGCATGTGGTACAACAAATGACTTCTCATTTTTCCTTGTTCTTATTCCAGTTCAGTTGACACAATAAATTCTTCAAATCCTCCTTCAGTTCTTCGATAGGTGGGTCTATCTACTGGTACTGGTTCTCTTCCAGTTCCAAGGCTGCTTGCAAGTTGTCTGCATCTGAAACTTCTGTTATCATAAGGGATATTTTAAGTGTGGGAGTAGTGATTTGAAAAATAGGTGTCGATACTACATTTCGATCATAAGGTATTTTAACTTTCACTTTCGTCACTTGAATCTCTTATCAGTCTCCCATACAGATTCTCTTGGTTTCTGTATTATTTCAATCATCTCGTTCATGTACTGATCCTCTGAGCTCAACTTCTGGAACTCATTTATAATTAATTTCTTAATGTCGGCGAGTGTCCTTTTCATCCTAGGGGAACTCTTTGTGTCTAGACTCATGTATCAGTCTAGTGCATAGTCTCTTAGCATAATCACTAGATGTGCGAGTTTGGTATCTTCATCAATGATCTCCTTTACTTCCCAAATCTTTGCACAAATTAACAAATTCTTCTCAGGGTCTTCTACTGTTTCTCCTCAAAATTCTGGCAATCTGATGGTGGGATCGTGTCCCGACATTCTGAATACGGAACTACTGCCTCCTCCATGTGGTGTAGATACTTGAATAATGTTACCTGAACTGGCTCCTCCAGTTGTTTCTCCTTGTGTAGATGTAGTTCCTACTATTGAACTTCCTCCAAACCTTGGTTGCCTAAACGATGGTGTCCTCTTTGGTGTATTAGTCGCAAATGGGTTTATGGGTTCCACAGTGACATTAATATGGATAGGAGGGTTTCTTTCTCCTCCTGTTCTTGGGACTCTCATCTTCCTCTCATAATTTGAATGGAGGATTTCCTCAATCTACTCCACAACCTAGAGATCCTCTACCTCTTCCTCATCGCTCGCCAAGCCTTCCCTCGTGGCTACAACTCTCTTCTTGGTATTCACCTTATATTGGTAGGGTACTTTGCTACGCATTGTTCGTGATGGTGCCAAGATCCACTTGATCTGGTTGTCATCTATCATGATCGTATCCAAGGGTTCCTCCTCCTTCTTGCCTTTATCCTTACCTCCTTACATTTATCCTCTCTCTATCAGTGTTTCCCCCTTCCCCATGCAAGAAGGGAAGTTTAGTTGTCTGATTCCAGTCAGGGATGATTTTAGGGGCTAAACTTCGCTCATGGGCTAAATTTCCATGGTTTTTCCCAAAAAATGATTCACTATTCTAAAAATGATTCGCCCAAATTCTAAAGGACAAAATTATTTTACCTTAAAAATCGCCAAAATTTTAGATAAACTATATAAAATCCTTAGAAATTTGAATATTTTACAAAAATTTTGCCAAACATTTATAGTTGGCATATGAAGGATTAGTAAGATTCGCTAAGGTTTCTACATTTTAAAATAATTTTTCATACTTAAAATCATCCCTAATTCCATTGTGATTACACCTTTGTTATATAGCAGTATCTTAATAGAAGTATACAAAGATTGAATGTACATTCCTCGAAGTTCATGTAGGAATTCCTTTTATATTGCGTTGTATAACTTCGTTGTGTCAACTGCAAATTCTATGATGAATCCTGCCATAATACAGTCAATCCAAAAGTCTACTACGCGAGTGAATTTGTTTTTCACCTGCTCTAACTGATCAATCTTTATTGGGGTCCAATCTAGTTTCCGAATCTAGTTTGTTGCATGGTTATCCTTCAACCTTAGTATCCACTCCTGTAGTAGATGTGAAAAATCACAGAAAAAGACTTTGTGTAAATCAGTAAATACGTATTTATCTAGATATTTGTGAGGCATGATCCTATGGCTTCTATTGTCTTTTTGTGCAAACTCTAGCTCTTTTGTTCTCAACCAACCTTCAATTTCTTCTTTCGTGGGGTTCCAAGTTCTCAACATTCCCTTCTAGTGGCTCATTTCTCTCATCTTTTCTTCATTTGATTTTCTCTCAATCTACCTCATATACTTTTCCCAATCCTTTCTAGTTCCTTTTAACATGGCAACGGAGCCATTTGTTGGTTATATATTCTTCTTCCCTTTACTGTGTGAGTTATTTTCCTAGGGTTCATGTCTTTCGGGTTTCCAACAATGCATCTAAAACTATCGGTCCTCTTGGTAAACCAGAAGGCAACACAGTACATAGAATGCAATGCATAGTCTCACCCAAGATAACTTTAAATGGGTGGTTGTAATACTCAAGTCTTTACAACCTAGGATTGAGTATGATATAGGGGTTTATTATTCATATCTGTATACTATGAATTGTGATTGAAATATACTATTACTCACGGGTGTGCATTTATCTTTCACATTTTAATTCCCGAACAACACAATCGTATTCCATAACAATGTATTAACTCATTCATTAAGCATAACAATAAATTGATGAAAGAAAACAAAGATATACATGCATTCATCACATTACACAGATATTACCTTGGTTCACCCCCTCCTAGGATACGTCCACAAATATTTGTCTCTAAGCTCTTTTATTATGGTAGTTCTACATCTCCAACGTCGCACGCTTACGATTCTCCTCAGACTGATAAGATCTGTATGAGGCTAACTAGATCGCACCAGGCTCCACAAACTATTATTAAATCCTCAGATAATCCTTCTCTCCTCTGTTCTTAGCTCAACATCTTACAAAAATGGTTCATAATAGTATTATATAACGCATCAACTTGTACATACTATGATGGAATATTACAAAAGCCAAACTAATACAAAAAAATGAACCCCCATATGATACCTACGTATCTATATTTATATATATCAAGATCTTCATCCATTTACAATGTATTACCAAAACCCTAACCCTATCGTCATTAGGTCTTCCTCCCATGTGCATGTGTTGTTCTTCCTTCCAGGTGTCGCTTCCCTTGTGCATGCTTTCTTGCATACGTGTGTGTTGTTCTTTCTCTAGTTGTTACCTTGGTTTCTACACACTTTATTTCCACATAATCCTCCTTCTTTATACTTCATCTTGGTGCCAAAAGGAGGTCTTCCAAAGGGTTGGTTGGCTAACTTTCTATCAGAATATGCATAGGGGACACCATGAGGTAGCCAGAGAATCTTCTTTAAACTTTGATGGCACTAAGAACAACGTAGGAACCCTTGAGCTAGAAGTATCTGAGGCCACCATTGCAACAACCACTGAGATACCCAACACTGGTGAAAGGTGGTTCAAATATATGACTCTTAATGCATCCTTTTCAAAATATTTCCTCAAAACAGAACATCAGAAAGATAATTTGTCTAAGGAACTTCCAAGGATCCACTTGGTTGAGGTTTTTGAAAATATGTTGTAAGTCATCCAAAGGTATTTTACATGTGAGGGAAGATTCAATATGATATACCAATATTGCATTAGGATTTTTCTACACTTCACATGAAAGGATTTAATGAACATCCATTTCTATCTGTTTAGGAGTATGGGAAAAATCATTGATAGGATCCAAGCGAAGTTCAAGGTTGTGGACACCATTGTTTTCCACTCATGGTTGCTTAGGATTATTGTAATGGAATAATTAAAGAAAATAAATCTCACTTGGGATAATTCATTTCCTCTGCTAATCTGTAGCTAGATGTAGTCCCTACACTTCAATCCAGGGTGCATAGTCCTTTTCCATCTAGTAGTGTTTCCAAAACATAAACAAGCCAAAAGAGAAAGGGAAAACACATTTACCAAGATAAATAAGTTCCTAAAGAAGTTGAAGAAAAAGAAATGGAAGTTCATCACTCCCCACAAAGGGAAATTTCACCTCAGCCCCCACCTAAACTAGAGGAAGTTCCCTCAGCGAAAAATACATCCAAAAAATCATGAAGATTACATTTTCATTCACCTACTGCTACAATTCAGACAAGAGCTAAGAGGCCCTTCAACGGATCATCAACCCATAAGGAATATGCTGAAGCAGAAGTAATAACCAAAGATCCTATCCAAAATAAGGACAAGGGTAAGGGTGAAACTATTGAGAATCATGTTGAAGTCATAAACATAATCACTCCCCCTCATAACCCCACCTTCAAGAGATTGATCAAGAAAATAAGAGTTTCTAGAAAGGAAATTGTCCTCTTGAAGGGAGAAAGATTGACTGAGAGGAAAAAGATGAGCAAACTCATGGAAATGTATAATGATACCCTTGATATAGCTAGGTTTACATCAAGAAGATTCTTTCCCCTACATAGGAAACTTCATACTTTGTATAGGCATAACAAAATATGACAGTCCTAGAACATAAAAAAGAGGAGATGAAACCCTTCAAGGATGATCTGTCCCAAAGGAATCTTAATGTAGTAGCTCATGATGCAATAGGGAGAAGTGCTTCTGCTACAAGGAGAATTGTCATATTAAGAAAATGAAGTAGAGAGGATGAAAAACCCCATTTTTTATGATGATCAACTTTTGCATCTTGAAGTTTTGAGGGAAATGTCATAATTTTACCTATTGGAGGTTGTTGGCAGCCAATTCACATTTTTTGTACTGTCCTTATAAGCTGCCTACACCAGTGTTTTGCAAACCTTAATTTTTGTCACAATTCTCAAATAAAACGATACTTTTATTTTTGCGCTATTTACACACTTACCTTTCTTTTGTTTTCATGACTGCAAGCGTGAAAACTTGGTTTTCGAAGTCGCATTAAAATCATCACTGAATTGTCGTTATCATTCTTGTTGATATGCCCATTGCATTTACATTTTACTTATCATTAAACTGTTGGCAAGACCTCTTGATCTGTACTCATTTGACATTCTTTGGTTGATTATACAGTTTCGTTTCATGAGTGATTGAGTTTGTGATGCATTGGTGATTGGATTTACATGTTATTTGATCAATTCACTTGGTACATTGGTTAAACCCTTGGTGTGAATCGTTTCATACAACACTTGGTATTGGTTTCGATTCATGTGTTTGAAACTATGGTATAACTATTGTTCGCGCAAATGATCAATCCACTTACCAAAGGTTTTGATTGATTGATTGAAGTGGCATAATTGTTAACCTATGCATAGTCATTGGAATAGCTATTTGCGCCAGCGGTTGTACTGTAGATATGATTGTCGTGCATGTGTGAACCAAATCCACCACCTTCGCACGATATGTCATTAATGTTTAACCCTATCCCTATTTCACCTCTGCTATCATCAAGTAAGCCTTTGAGCGTTCTTCCCCTGCGTATGTTGTGATTCAAACCCTGGATCGTTCACATCACTTACCGCGTGCTCTTGTCTATGGCACCGGTGGTGCGAATAGAGCCGAACGGTAGTCAAGCCCTGCTATTGTTAGATAACGCCCGAAAATATTTACAAGATAATGGTTGGCTCATGTTTGTACAGAGGTTCGAGGGTTTCAATCTGTTTGTTAAACATAAATTCTCCCTTACCTTTGATGGGTGTAGGGCCAAAATAGGTGACATTCAGCTTGAAATCAGTGAAGAGTTCATTAGCTCTGCCACAGAATTAGCATCCACGGGCCAGCGATGGTTTAAAAACTCTAAATTTGATGAGGTGCCATGTCCATTACTGTTCATATCACATGACAAAGGTATGCCCATTTCCACACTTAAACCAAGGTGGCATGATCTTTGGATAGTGGTTAAAAAAATTGTGACTTGTGAGGGTTGGTATGGATTGGTTTTTCGTTATCACCTTAGACTGTTAATGAATTTCATGGGTTATCCATTAAACATGCCATTTTATTTCTAGCGTAGTATTTACAAAATGGATAAGATGTTTAAACGAGAGAAGGTCAATAGTAGCTTGTTTCACCACTGCCTGATCAGACTCATCGTCGTTCATCATTTAAGCCTCCACAATGATAATTGGCAAGCTTTTCTCTCTCGGAATGGATTTGTTGATTCAGAGTCTATCCAAATGGATATGTCTGTGGTCAGTGAGATTAAGGTTGGGCCACCCTCTACCAAACCCTCAGTCTACCCTGATATCGACCTACCCGACATTATAACAGACAAGGTTGAGGCTGTTAAAAAGCCTGTGAGCAAGAAGGTTAAGGGTAACCCTACTGTCGGTGACAAAGGTAAAAAGAATGCTCGACTGATATCGAGACTTTCTAGGAATAAACCTAAACATAGTATTGATCAAAAGCCAATAGTCCTCAGCGAAGACTCGGACTCTGATATCGAGCACTTCCTAGCTAGTGAGTACCCTTATTCCCAAGGTCTGTGCTCTGAGCCACCTTATGACTTTGTTTCTAATTTTCCCTCGTGCCTAAAGAATAATCCTAGCTACCCAGGGATCAAGCTACCTAATGAAACCCTCAGTGATTTAAACAAACCCTCACCTACATTTCCGAAGCCCGGGCAGTCATCATGTAACCAATGTAATGTGTGGCTGGAATGATACTATACCGATGTTCCCTTATTACAGTCGAAAATCAAATCATTGGAAAACCAAGTTACAGTGTTGACAAGTGAAAGGGACAAGCTTCAAGCTAATGAAAAGAAGCAGAAAACCACTGGTTCCATCGTTTTTAGGAATGTCGAGTTGGCGACAGCCTTCATCAATTCCAAGCTATCATGACCAAGTTCTCTGCTCATTATCTATGTATGAGTTTCAATATCAATTTCATTTTATGAATTGCTTTAATTGATATAATGAATCGAGTTTTGGTTTTCGATTAGCTCTGTCCATTGTTCGAAATGACTCTGTCATAGTTTGATTATAAAAAATGGTTATGGTGTGGATCATGTACATTGTTTTCGTTTTGCTAAAATTAAATGAAGTTATGATTTGGTCATACGATTTGGTTGTGCCCAGTTTAGCAATTGATTGGTTTTCACCGGGTTTGATTTGTTTTGAATAATTTTGTTGGTTTGAATTAACGAAATCAATGGGTTTTGTTTTCTCTTGGATTTTGTTTGTATCTAACCTGAACATGAGGTTTTTATGCTAAAATTAGAACATGGTTATGTTTTGATTTAACATGATTTTGTTGTCGCTAGATATCAACGGCTCTGATTTAGTTCGTGTGATTTGATTTTTGAGACGATTTCAGAGGATTGAATTGGCTTCATAAATACGATGTAGTCTATTTAATTCGAAAAACGACCTTGTTTTGTCAACATTCTCGTTTGGATTTGGATTATATCTGACCTGTGCAAAAGATATCTTCGCCAAAATCATGGAACTATGTTGATTCATAACGATTATGTCAAACTCAAACTGTTTGATTCGCTCTTGTTGTTGCGCATCCGGAGTTAGCACGATTTCTTTTATAAGTTGGATTCGTATCAAAAATCGATTTGATGCTGCTCTTTTGTTTTTGATTTTATCTCTATTGAATTTGGATGAGAAAGTTCGACTAATAGTTCGTTTTGAAATGAATTCAAGTGATGATTTCATGGACTGTAAATTGATTGTGTTTTCCCCCAATTAGCGATAACAAATGATTGGACGAGCCCTACAGATCCTGTTATCAACCAATTAATTCCACGATGATTTCATTTGTGATAATTTACATACCAGTTTTGATTTGATTCGCTAACAACATGGATCGTTTGTTTATGTTTAACATAGTGCTATCAATTTGAGAAAACAATCCTGTTGATTTGGTTTGGATTCGAAATGATCTTGTGGATAACTGAAGCAACTATTTGTGTTGATTTCAATTGATCCATGAAATAATTTCATTGCTATTCAGTTATCCAATATGATTCTGTTTACTCGATTTTGTGACAACAAATGGAACAGAGTACATGCATCTCTGTAATCATTCGATTGCTCTTAGTCTTGTTTGTTCTCAAATTAGTATAACAATTTTGATTTGAATGATTCGTTTGTCTTTCAAATAACAATTAGATACTTGTTTAATAGTTTAAATTTAATTCTTTAAGATTCAAATTGATTTTAATACGATTCTGTGTTTGATTTAGACCAGCTACAAAATCGCAAGATTCTGTAGCTAGTCTTTAAAAATTAGATTTTTATCAATTCTATCTGCAAAACATCCTCTAATATTGTCTATTTTTGTCCTTCTTCAGGTACATATGAATTGAAATGGTCAATTTGGGCATGCTGTGACAATATAGGAGATATTTATGTGATGTAGTTTTTATTTTTAAGTTGTTAGTTTCAGTTAGATATAGAAACTTGGGATATTTTCCCAGATTTGTGTAAACAGTTTTGATAACTTCCACAGGGATGTTTTACCCTGTGGGAGGTCTTTAAATACTTGTTATTTTTTGTAATAATGAGCATCCTCACTTGTGGTAGAACCAGGCTATGGATTTATGATACAAACTAAGATAAGAGTTGATGTCTTGTAACAGCTTTCACTTTCAATATATCAAACTTTTGTTTCAAGTTTTATGCAGATCAGTTTGCAGTTGATTATAGACTACTTTAGCTATCATAATCTATTGCAGGATGATATGATTTGATAAATGTGCTATCCATATATGATCTCTTTCATTATTTTTAAAGTACAACAATCACTTTGTTTCAGTTAATGAATCACAGATTTCTCTTCTTTGTTAATTGAATCATTTTGTATAGATATTTGCATACAGATTTATCTAACTGTGAAGACTTATAAATCATAAGGTTGTTGTAAATTTTTATTCCTTGTTTGTCCTGTAATTATATTTGAAGATCACAACTGCTTCTAGTTTACGAGAAGCTCATGGATAATTCGGTGCGGGTTTCCTCCCTCCGATCAGCTAAGACAATCATTACATACAGGACGAACCTGGAGCGTTTCTTCAGGTCAGTTTGTTATTTATTTGATAGTTAATTTGTTAGTATAATTAATGTAGTTAGAGTTAGTATCTTAGTTTTTTAGTTTAGATAATTTTTATTTTATTTATTTTTCATAAAATCGTAAAAATAAAAAAACAATAGCTCTCATTGTCTTAGGACAGAATACGAATGAGCTTTTCAGGTTTTCATTCAAATCTGTAAATTGTAAATATTGTACATTTGTGAATAAGATTTATTTATGTTAGTAGTTAGATATTTAATTAATTAGAGTTAGCATAGTATTAGATAATAGATTGTATATATAATAGTTAGATTTGTTTAGTTTGTTTTAATAATTATTTTTAGTTAGATTAGTTAATTTAGAGTAGTTTCCTTTTGTTTCCTTAGGACTTAGATCGGCTAACGGAGTCGCTAAACCCATCAAGGTGGGTTATCCCAAATGGCTTGGGTTATTTAGACAACCCTGGACCCGATCCACTCTCCCAGTTGACAGATGGTCAATTTCACCCATCAACAAATGGTGCTAGAAGGAGGGCCTAAAATTAATTAATGGAATGAGGCAGTCATAAGACTCCTCGACCACCTAATCACTCACCTATAGTGACAATAAGTCATTCGAATGATAACGTTCCCCTTCAAAAAACAACCACATCAAACGACAATCCATGAATCACAGTTGAGCCAGTAACTCCAAATCCTACTAGTGGTGACATACAAGAGATTGTCTGTCAATCTCTTATAAGAACACATAGTGGCTTATCCCATTTGAGGCAACCAAACCATCTATTGGACCAACCTTTGGATTTCTCTAATATGAGAGAACAATTAGGAGGCACTAACCTCACTATGAACCCTATAGATCCAATCCTCAATCCTGTTGCATGAGGATCTGGGATACCTCCTTCACCACCTCCATCATCTCCTTCTTCTTCTAGAGGAGATTCTTCTGATGAAGGCAGTTCCCCTTCTCAGCGTTCCAAACCCACTACACCAATGGCCGACCAGAAAAATCCTGCCAGACCTTGGCTTGACCAAGATGCCGTAGTTGTACCTGGAGCTCAGCATCCATTACCTAAACATCCGGAGAAATGGCTTCCTAGGTTTGACCCTGATTCTAAACAAATCGTTGAATATCACATTAAAAAGTTTATGTTAGCCATAAGACTCCGTAATGTCGAACATGAAGACGTTGTCTGTAGGTTGTTCCCCTATACTTTCGAGGGCAATGCATCTACATGGTACTTTTCCTAGAAACCACATACCATTGTGTCTTGGGAAAAGTTTGACTCATGCTTTTCGGAAAAGTTTGGAGACAGTAAGCCTCCAGAAGTCCTAGTCATTGACCTTTCTAGCTTAAGAATGAACCCAAAAGAAAAAGTTAAAGACTTTAATCAAATATTCTTAACACTTAAAAACCGAATCCCTACAGATTCCATGCCTGCCGCGAATATTATAATAGCATACTACACTAAAGCTTTGCATCAAAGTATAGCTATTTGGGTTAAACAATCTATGAAAGCCACGTTGTTAGAAGCCTTCGAGGAGGCTAGCCAGATTGAAAAAGGTATACTTAGTCTTAAAGACTCTACTAGCAACGAAACAGAGACTAGTTCTTCTTCCAAAAAGAAGATCGAAATCCTCCCCGGACCTACTCAAAGTAAAACACAACCTGAAAGCTCTGATTTAGAAAACTTAACTAAAGTTGTTCAAAAACTGTCAAATCAAGTTATAGACTTAAAAAGGATGACCGAAGAATCTTCTTCGAGCAAAGGGCCTTACAAACCCCTGTTCCGAAAGCCTTTTCCCACCAACCGACCTAGTCTAACCACCAAAGGTCTTAATCTAGAAAGTCTACAATGCGCCCTTCAAACAATTCTAGAAGCTGAAGATAAATTGATGCCTCCTGAGATTCCTGAGGAGGTAGTTGAATAACAGATAGTTCAAGAAGAGGAGTCTTCTCCAAACATTTTTGGACACTTCTCGGATAACATCTTTCAAGCTGACTTTGAGACAATGCATCCCTATAATACCAGGAGTAAGCAACAAACAAACCTTCTGCCAAAAACACTACAACTTCACCTCTAAAGTAGTCTAAACTAGCTGAGACTAAACAAAGTAATGTGAACCCCAACTTAGATTATGATGTAGTGGAATTTCTTAAAAAGTTGAGAGCTAACATTTCTGTTTATGAATTATTGAAATTTCCATTTCTGCTACAAAAAATGTTACAAAATATCTCAGAGAATGGAAAAAATGGTAATTCAAGTAGTAACAAGGTTGTGCAGAACAAAGTTCCTCAGAAGACTTCCACTAAAAACAATCCTGATACTCAAGATAAAGGAAGCCTTCCCATAAATAATGTAAATAATGTGAATAATGTAAATAATAATGTAGATAAAATAGCTTTATAAACTGTGAGTAAAAAGCCACAAACTACCACCCTTAGCACTCGCAAAAATGTACCTCCATTTTTGTTAACTTTCGAAATCTTTAATAGAAACGTGCACAATTGTATGGTAGACTCAAGAGCGTCATCCAATGTGATGTCATGGTCTATTTTCCCGAATATTAACGCTGAAGTTGAACCCTCCACCTTAAAAATCACAACTTGATCGGACCAATGTTAAAGTTATAGGCGAACAAAAAAATGTGCTTATAAGATTATCGTCTAACCCCAAGGTTCATGAAGTCATTGATATAATTGTTGTGGATATTCGAGAAGTGTGTGGTCTGTTTTTAAGCAGGGATTGGTCGGAGTAGCTACACAGTTATTTCACGACAGATTGGTCTCACCTATGGCTCCCAGACAATGGAAAACCTAAAAAGATCAAGGTAAATTGTGAATGCTACCTTAAGTTCACAGTCACAGATTTGAACGATCCCAATGAACCATTCACACCTTCTGCTGATTCACCCGAAGTACAAGGGATGGACACCTTTTTCAGCAATTTCATGGCCGAGGCTTCAACTATCACCAATCCAGAACAACAGTTCGAGATTGTATCATTTGTGCAACCAACAACTTCTACGCAATGGTCTCATGTACCCGATGGAAATCAAATTTGGTCTTTATTTTGATGGGTCAAAGTCTAAAGAAAGAGATGGCACATGATGCATCATTATCGATCCGGCAGGTAACAAAACATTGATTGCATGTAGGTTAGAATTTGAATGTACTAACAACACTGCAGAATGTGAGGCTTTACTGCAAGGTCTCAGAAAAGATTTAGATATGAACATTCAAAATTTGACCGTCTTTGGCGACTCCGAAATAGTGGTTAGATAGGTAAGAGATTCCATCCATTATCTGTCTCTGCATCTCAAAAGCTACCAATCTGAGGTATGGAATTTAATGAATAAGTTTTTTGCTTTCAATATAAATTCTATTCATAGACTGATTAACTCTGAAGCAAATCTATTAGCTAATGTAGCTTCTAAACTCTTTCCTGCAGAAGGTTTGTCCCCAAATGTATTCTCCGTCGAACTGTTGTTAAGACCATCCATTCCCGACAACATCACAAACTGGAGAGTCTTTGACGACGATCACCATATTATTAACTTTATGCACATGGAAGAAACTTTTCAAGGCACCGTGATAGACGAATGCACGCATGATGACAATTTGCTCGATTTCACGGTAATACCAGATCCAAGAACTCTTGAATCTTCATCGGACATGGTAAATTCGATCCCTAAATCTGTAGTTAGATTAGAGAAATTTTACGATCTTCAAGATAAATTTAAAAAGTCGGTCAACTGTAAAACCAATAGTTCCTCGTTATCTTATGAAAAAGTAAACCTGAGAACTAATGATAATCCGCAGTGCATTAATCTAGGGGTGGGGTGTTCTCAACAATAAAAAGTTGCATTTATTAAATTGTTCAAAGAATTTAAAGATGTCTTTGCGTGGACATATGATGACCTTAAAACTTTCGACCCTAATATCAAACAACATGTCATTCCTATGAAACCCCAAACCTTACCCTTTCAACAAAAATTGAGAAAAATGCACCCTAAGCTTGAACCGACCATTCAAAAAGAGTTGAATAAGCTTCTAAATTCTAAGATAATTTTCCTTGTTAGGCACACTCAATGGGTTTCTAACCTTGTCCCTGTCCGGAAGAAAAGTGGGGAAATTCGACTCTGCGTCGATTTCCAAAACCTTAATAAAGCATCTAATAAAGACAAATATCCTGTCCCACCCATGGAACACATCCTTCAATAGGTATCTGGTTCTGAGAGGCTATCTTTAATGGATGGTTTCTCAGGGTACAACCAAGTCCATATGTCTCCTCCAGACCAACTTAAAACTACCTTCCGCACCGCGTGGGGCACTTATGCTTATTGAAAAATGCCCTTTGGATTGATTAATGCTGGTGCCACTTTCCAGAGAGCGATGGACATCGCTTTCTGAGGCTTAATCAATCAGTCCATCATGGTTTACTTAGATGATGTGACTGTATTTTATAAAAACAAAAACGATCATCTAGCTCACTTACGAGCCATTCTACAACGATGCCGTAAATACGACATCTCCTTGAATCCTAAAAAATCCATCTTTGCAGTAGAGCAGGGTAAACTCTTGGGATTTATTGTGTCAAGCGAAGGGATGATTATCGATCTTGAAAAGACTCAAGTCATCGTGAAAATTCCCCCTCCTACATCCAAAAAATCTATGCAGTCTTTCTTAGGCCAGATTAACTTTGTGAGAAGATTTGTCTCCAGTTTCTCTGAAATGGTCAGGCCTTTGCAAAATTTAATTAAGAAAGACACCCAATATCACTGGGGACCCCTAGAAAATCAATATTTTAATGAAATAAATAAGGCCATAATAGACGCTCCGTCTCTCATGAGCCCCGACTTTTCTCAAGACTTTACACTCTACACTTTTTCTTCTGACCGTTCCTATGCGGCTGTCCTAACCCAAAAGAATGCCGAGAATAATGAAGTACCCATTTACTTTATGAGCTCTTCTTTCAAAGGCACTGAACTTAATTACCCAGTGGTAGATCGACAAGCCTATGCTGTTTTCAAATAAGTCAAGCACTTCCAGTCCTATCTTTTGAAGTCTAGGAAGAAAGTCATTGTCCCTTACCCAACCGTCAGGAACCTGTTAGTGTAGAAGGAACTAGGTGAAAAGAGGGATAATTGGGTCACCTCCTTGCAGGAGTACGACTTAGAAATCACCCCATATCAAATAGTGTGAGGCCAAGGGTTATACAAGTTAGTTGTTGATTCAACAGTAGGACAACAACAAGAAAGTGATACGTCAAACCTAGGACAACACAATCAAAATCTAATCTGTTGCGCACAAAACCCTGTCAATCCATGGTATGATGATATAAGATCATGTCTTGAACATGGGTCAACCCCCTGTCACCTAGATCCCACTAAAAGAAGAGAGTTGAGATTAAAGTCTGCCTCATTTCATTTGGTTAATGGTATTCTATTTCGTCAAAGTTTTGACGGCGTACTGATGTGTTGTCTTGAGAAAGACGAAGCAGAAAAAGTCTTGCTAGAGTTGCATGCAAGAGAAGCTGGTGGTCATTTTGGTGGTGACACCACTGCCCCTAAGGTTTTAAGAGCTGGTTATTACTGGCCCACGCTTTTTAGAGACGCCCATGCCTTGTGTCGTAAATGTACCATTTGTCAGAAAGCATCAGGGCAGTTACAAAAACCAGCCTTTCCTTTGCAACCCGTTTCAGTAGACTCTCCTTTTCAGCAGTGGGGACTTGATATCATAGGTCCAATCAACCCCTCGTCCTCACAACAACACAAGTTTATTGTGACAGCCACAGATTACTTTACCCGATGGTCTGAAGCTGTCGCATTAAGAACCGTCAACACTAGTCAGGTAATTTCCTTTCTAAATTTGAATATTATCACTCGTTTTGGTATCCCTGTTTGTTTAGTATTCGATAATGCTTCTTACTTTTTCTCTCTTGAGATGAGCGAGTTCTCTTTGGAAAAAGGAATCAAACTAAAGTATTCTGCTAGCTATTACCCCCAGGGCAACGGATTGGTAGAATCAACAAATAAGAACTTGATTAAAATCATCAAGATAATGGTGGTTGAAAATCACAAAAATTGGCACAATGCACTGTTAAACGCGCTGTGGGCTGATAGGGTAACACCAAAAGTTATTGTAGGTAACTCCCCCTTTTTTCTAATTTATGGCAGAGAAGTAATTCTTCCACCTCACATTCTTCTTCCTTCACTTTAGCTGTCACAGAAAATTCAAGAAGAATATTGTCCCCCTTTGGAAAACCGAATTAACGCTTTGATGAAGTTAAAAGAGGTAAGAGCCCAAGATAAACGTAATTTAGATCAACATCAAATATTGGTTAAAAGTTGGTTCGATTCTAACTCCACTTCTGATAGGAATTTTGAAGTAGGTGACCTCGTCCTGAAATGGGACAAACCACATGAGGGAAAGGGAGAGCACACGAAATTTCAAAACTTATGGCTTGGACCATTTTTTATTGCTGAAAAGTTGGGTCCCCATTCTTTTCGATTGTAAAATCTAGAAGGACAGCTTGACACCTATCTGGTGAATCGCCAAGCCCTGAAAAGATACTTTGTTTGACAACAAACCTTGTATATTATGTACATATTTTGTTTTTTTTGCTTTTTGCTTTTTTGATTTCCCCTTTGAGTTTATCAGTTTGAGTTTTTGCGAATACACATACCTGTATACTGATCTATTCAGACAAAGAAAACATAAAATTCCTTCACTGAAATAACTGCTAACAAAATTGTATAAACATAAATTGTATATTTCTGTAATTTACATCTGTGATTGGAAAAAAGTTTGTTGTTTGAAAGAAGTTGACTGATTTCGATCTCTGAGTAAAGCTTGTCACGATCATCTATTATCTTTTTACGCTGTCCCTTTTCCTTAAGGGAATGACTCAGAAGATGTCTCCCTGCCTTAGGAAGTTGGTTTTGTAAATGAAACATCTCTGGATCTTAATAAAGGACAGTTCTAAAAAATTCTGCCGAGGTCTGAAAAAATATGTTAAAATATCATAATTTTCAGCGTCACCCCGCTCAACTATATGTCTTTCAAAAACAAAACAAAATAAATCATTAATAGATCTGTGGGAAGTGCTTGTAAGCCCGTCGGGATGCTGAACAGGTCTGCTGGCAGCGGGTAAATGCATGCATGGTGCCAAGACAACTTCGTCGGGGTACTGAACAGGCCCGCTGGCAGCAAAGCAATGTCGGGTATGTGAAAATTTGCAAATAAGAAAACTCTTAATGTCCTTTATTCTGATCTAGAACTTCTTGGCAGGATACGGATGTCAAAGTGTGTTAAATGGAAACCTTGTCAAGGCTATGGACGCTTGCTGGTAGTAGTGGCTCTGTCAACAGTATTGGAGATCTTATCTTTAATATCATGACTCACTGGTCTTAAGACTGTTATCAGTTTTCATCTTTTAAAACACTGCTAGAATAGTTGGTTAATGGTGATGTTTATACGATTTTCTGGTTGTTATTTTTGGGTTGGAATTATCTTTTTTGTCCTAATCTGAATTTGTTCTTTTGGCAGAGATAACTGCTTCTACTAGTGCGTCGCCATTGTTGGCATCCAATTCACATTTTTTGTATTGTCCTTATAAGCTGCCTACACCAGTGTTTTGCAAACCTTAATTTTTTTCACAATTCTCTAATAAAACGACACTTTTATTTTTGCGCTATTTACACACTTACCTTTCTTTTGTTTTCATGACTGCAACCGTGAAAACATGGTTTTCGAAGTCCCATTAAAATCATCACTGAATTGTCGTAATCATTCTTGTCAATATGCCCATTGCATTTACATTTTACTTATCATTATACAGTTGGCAAGACCTCTTGATTTGTACTCATTTGGCATTCTTTGGTCGATTATACATTTTTGTTTCATGAGTGATTGATTTTGTGATGCACTAGTGATTGGTTTTACATGTTATTTGATCAATTCACTTGGCACATTGGTTAAACCCTTGGTGTGAATCGTTTCATACAACACTTGGTATTGGTTTCGATTCATGTGTTTGAAACTATGGTATACCTATTGTTCGCGCGAATGATCAATCCACTTACCAAAGGTTTTGATTGATT
>ML863257.1:5055-17628 GCA_009831015.1 Picea engelmannii
TACTTATTGAAGAAGTAATTTTGTCTTTGTTTGATAATCATTGACTTCGTCAATAATTATATCTATTTATTGCTCATATATACAGTTGAAGATAGTCATTAATTATGAAGTACTAACCCACTGCAAGCACACATTCTAGTTGTATTTGTCTTGTCTCGCAAACAGGTGCATCTTCAGTGGATATTTCTCCTTGACTACCTCTTTTGGGCAGAAATCTGTGAAAGGGAACTTCTTTGACTTGGTCCATTACCCTTTAGCCTTTCTTTAACCCAGATTGCCTAGGGACGTCTCCCTTGGACTAGCCCTCCTAAATAGAAAGAGCTCCCCATCGAGGTGACAGTGGGTGGGGAAGCTCCTGTTACGCTGGTTTCAAGCCTTGACTCAAGCTCCTTAGACCTTTCCTACAAACCGTGCGATAACAGAGCCAATATATTCCCTTTCTTGAGGAGACATCTCACTCTTTGAAAGTTTATTTCATTTGATCATTGTATATGTGGCTTGATCACTTATTTTTTGATGTATTTTATTGTAGCTAGTTTAAGGAAGAGGGTGTTTTACCCCTCCATAGGCTAGAATTTAGAGTAATTCGTGAAATATTATTTTTTTATTGTAAAGGAAATAGAGATGCACTTCCTCATTTGTACTTGTTACCACACAATCTAGCACCTTAGTGTAAATCCTTCACAAGGTGCCAAAACTAGTGGAACATCGAGAGATGTCACCACTGTCACCTAGGCAACAACTTCCTTCTTTTTAGTGAAGGATTGAATCCAACACAAGCGAGGCTTCTCCGGTAGGCCTTAGAACTCCTAAGGCAAGACACAATCAAGTCTAAGGCCTCCTAAGCATCTACCCAAATACTAGCAATAAGATATGTTAAACAGATTAGGTTTTAGGTGGCTCATACAAGTCAATTCCAAATTTGGTTTGAGGCACTCTACGACAACTTTAGAAGGTTTATCAAGTCAATAATTGATGCAAGGTGGCTGTAATGTCCCCACTTTGGGACATCCTTGCATTACAGAGTGTTATGATGACCAGAGTAGCCAGATTGAGGTTCTAGCGAGTACAGTGACTATTGAGGGATATTTTGGGGTCCGACTTGCATCGCTCATCTCATTTCATCATTATGATCCATTCCGCACAGCTGGGCTTTGGTTCCGTTGCATTCTGACGATTTCTATGATTTTGAGTTATTTTGGGCTATAGGTTAATTAAATCCACTAAGGAGGTCATATTGGGCATAATACTTGGAGGAACCTCTTAGTGTGATAGCTCATTGGAATTGGGAGGAGCAACACTACAGGATAGGATGATGAGAAGTGACTTTCAGTGGCCAGGGAAGCCACAAGGAGAGATAAAGGTGTTTTTCAGAGGTAAAAAGGTTAATTAATTAATTAAAGTGATTTAATTAATTAATTAATAATTAATAAAGCAAAAGTCACTTTGGAGGGATAAGGTGAGCAGGAAGTATAAAGGAGAGGCAAGGGCCTCTATTCTCTAATTCATGTTGATTATCAGTTTTGATATCTAGCTTCTAGCTAGTGAGCCCATGCCTTGGGGGTTTTGAGGGTTTTGACTTAACAAACCCTAGAGGACAATTCAGTGGTGAAAGATTCCACCTAGCTTGTTCCAAGCTTGGTCTCGGGGATGCAATACTCCCCCACACCATTCTACTTCAGATCTACTCAGTTGCAGGAGAGTTCTACACCAATTGCAGGTACAGGAAGAGAGAGGGCGCACCATTGGGGTTTCCAGCAAGGGGGGCGCACCATTCATTGAGGGAAGTTCGATCCAAGAGATTGGAAGGGTTTCTGGAGATTCTAGCACCTGGGTTTTTCTTGCAAGGCCTTGACCATCATTTCTGGATCATTCCGGAGGATTTTTATGTGACATTTAATTTACTAGATGCATTGGACGAATTGGAGGAGAGGGGTGCACTTCAGAAAGTGGTCTCAGTCATTTGATAGCTCAGATCTTCACTATTTCACTTGGGACTTCACCAGTGAGGTAATCAGGCCCCGATCTATCATTCCAGTGGTTTTCCGGAGCATTGGGAGGCCTCTAGGAGAGAGGCTGAATTATCTAGGGTTTCACTCATCCAGTGGGGCGCAAGTCCAACAAAGGGTTATTAATTTGGTGGATCATCTCTTCACCGATCCACCTGAGACTTTACCAGGGGTCTTGTCTTGGGTTGATCTACAGTTTGGTATCTTCTTCGGAGTATTTGGAGGTCTTTGACAGTATGGCCGAATTATTGAGGGCCTTCAGTGTTCCAGCAAGGCATAGCATCATCCAGCTTGGGGGTTGGGCACTGTATAGGGCCGAGATCTCATCCTGTTGCTCATGTATGGTAGTCAGGTGGCCTTTGGAGGCTTGTATCTCCTCTATAGATCTTGATTGAGGACCATCCTCATTTTGTTATGCTCTCTTATGCTATATTGTACCAGATCTGCAAATCTATTGTATCAGTCCTTCTATTATTATGAATAAAGATCAGATCTGAGGTATTTTGAGTTATCTCTTGCATTCTTGACATTGCATCGGGTTGAGGTATGTTTCATTGCTGTATCTTCTTGATTATTGCTGCAAACACACATCAAATAATCAGTATAACCCTAGCGCAACCTAAAGGACCATAATAAGCAAAGTGTTCAACGAAATGCCACAACCAGAATCAGTTTAAAATTCATGCAAAACATGATGTTCCTAGCATCTTGGCTTGGGAACATTACAGATCCACAAACACTAGAAATCAAGAAAAGACCAAGGGCTGCTGTAAAACTTGTAAAAAAGATAACAAATTACAGCAGTAAACAAGTTATAACAGCAGCAATAAATCTACCCCTTGAACACGTAATAAGCCAATGAAAGATGGGGTTAAATGATGGATTAAACTAGAGTTTTAAATAATTAACAAAATCTGAAAATATAAATTAATATAACAACCAAGAAACCCTAGACATCCAACACTAGTTGGACTGAAATAAAAATCAGCAAAACAATTTTAGGGTTTAAAGATTATTTTCAAGTGAAGTACATGCACAAATACCAAAATGTCTAGCTTTTTTATGGTTGAAAATGAATATATTGCTGTGATCAAACCCTAAATTAACCCTAAAACAATAAGTAAAGATTGAAATTTGAGTTTTGTGATCGACTTTTGGAAGAAGACTAGTGCCTACTATGTTTTTTTGGTGCATATAGGGTCAATTAAGGAATCCTTTGAAGATATGCAAGTGGATCTAAGGTGATATCTAGGGTTGTTCACTACTAACTCTAGAAGATCGTCTCAATATTTGTTAACCCCAAGATTTTCCTATGCAAATGGAGGGTTAAGATCCATCTAGATTTCATCGAGTTGGTAGTTAGAGACAGGTTTTCATAGAGATTAGAGGCAGGTTTTCACAGAGATCAAAGGTATATTCATCAGTGTTGGGGAAAATTACAATTTTTAGCAATCTTCTCTTTTTTTAGGATCCAAGTTCGGAGGTCCACATGTCAGAGATGATTACATATTTAAGATCCATGTGAGCTCATGATGTCAATGAGCCTTTTCCAACCGACATGCGAGACACTGCTATTTTTAGCAATTAAAGTTTCATGGATCATATGACGATTCCGAGCATATATTTGGATTCCTTGCAAAAAATTGAATCCGATGAGCCTAATTTCATTGACATGCGAGAAGTTTCTATTTTTAGCAGTGCCTATTTTTAGGCGTGCTATATTTGGCAGTGTTCTCCTAGCAATTTCCAAAAAAAATTGTCTTTGCCTATTTTTTAGGGGGACTACTATTTCTAGCATGTCTATTTTTAGTAGTGCTATTATCCTTTGGGTCTAGTGTTGCTTATGAAATCATTCTATCTGTCAAAGGTTACGGTGCTCGGCGGTGGCTGCGTGCCTATGGTTGGGTGACAATATTGTGATATTGTCTTTGGTTAAACGAGCATAACATTCTAACACGTTAAGGGCCCACACCACCTTCGGAACAGTCTAACCATTGGAAGGTAGATCTGCAACTCTCTCTCAAGATCGATGTAGCACAATTGCAGTTGCAGTGCCAGTTTCTTCGTGCCATTTGCAGTGCCAGTTACAGTGCTTGTTGCAACACCAGTTGCAGTGCCAGTTGCAGCACCAGTTGCAATACCAGTTGCAGTGAAAGTTTTTGTGAAGTATTAGGACTAATTTTGGTTATCCTAGTGCACCCTAACCTAACGCATCTCCTCGTGCCCTCAGCCATCAAAAACGTCAAAGTTGATTTTTTGGGTCAAAATCAAAGACTGTCGTGACTTCCTCCATAAAATCAAAGTGGCGCAGCAGAAGCATGGTCTCTTGGTAGAGCATGCAAGATAAGGATTGACATCATCCTTGCAAAGAACAAAGGGAAAAATTATGGAACCACAGACTGAAGAGCAGGCGTCAAAGGATGAAGAGTTTGATTTTTGGAGCTTCCAAGCACATGAACGTGGAGTAGGAGAAACAATAAAAAACAACTACTGCAGATCTGAATCTCTGGAAAGAGAAGGGATCTTTGGCCAAGAAGCAATCGTAGAGCCGGAAAGATCTCAGATCTAATACATTCAGACGAACAACACACTCTCTAGGTTGGAAAGAATACTTGTCTCAAAAGAAAATCAACTCAAGCGGAACAATAGCCAAACTCCAGGTTTGCATATCAGGTTTGATATTTTTATTGTTGTTTAAGTATTGCAATCCTTTAGATTTATTAATGCTAGGAACAAATGAATACTTAGTAGCATGTACTATTAATATAAATGCTTATTGTACTTAATTGCAATATGAACCAATGTTGTATATGTTGTGTCGGGGAAAGTGTCGGCGAGGGTCTGGAATGTAACTTCTCGGCGACATCGGTGGAAAATGTCGAAAAATGTTGCAAGACCTCAAAAAAATACAAAAACACTCATTTTTTTCAATTTTTTAATCTTGTAAAGCAACAACAACATCAAATAAACACTTTGCTACATAAATATGAAAATACAACCAATAAATAAGATGCATAAGATGTCAAGTGGTCACATATCGTCACTAAACTAAAAATTATGAAACATGTCCCTGATAGGATGATAGTAGATACAAAATCACATCAAATGATCAAAATAAATGTATCTCATGTCATACTGCTAGGTACTCATGGACCTAATAGGCTGGCTCGTGATGAGACCCCCTATCCTCTGACTAGGTCTTGTTTTATTATTTTTCCGAGTCCCTCTTTTTTCTTGTTGAGAAGCCTTTTATTTCTTTCTTGGGGATCCCAGGGCGAAGCATATCGAGATTTATTCTTAGGATTTTATCTTTTACCAGCTTGCTTTTACCTTCTGGGCCTTTAGCCCCTTCTTCCCACGAGGTAAGGTGCAATCCTGAAAATAGGTCAACCCAATGCCCGAACAAGGGGAATGGAATAGGTGAGCGGGAAACAAGATGTAAGAGTGGTGCTATGATGGGAGCGGACGATGGCTTTTTAGAAATCCCCCCAGTGGAAAACCAAAACCTACAGACACAAGCTTGCTAGGGCACCCTGTCAATCCCTCCAAACATAGTCAAGTGGGCAAATGTAAGATCCAAGCAGTTGTTAGAGATAAAAGGAATCAGATGCATATATTTAAAGTTTTCAATGATCAAAAGTGACACATACCATGATACCTGGACCAATTACCTCATGGAGCAAGAACCTCTTCTGACACAGGACCAATCCGATGGTGATGGATGCTGCTGCTGTTGTTAAGACAAAAGATGATGGGAGAAAAAGATGGGCTCTCCAGGGCTATGCTCAGGTCAATCCTGCTCTCGGTACTCCATGTTTAGGACCTGTGGGCCTCGAGACATGATCTCCTAGTTATCCCTAAAAAGTGGGGATAACAGGGGTAACTAAGGAGATGATGTCTCGAGGCCCACAAGTAGCAGACATGGAGTGTCGAGAGATGGATGGACAACACAGCCCACGGAGCCCCTCTTCACCACACTTCACCGTCATCATCAGCAACAAAGCAGTGTCCACCACACTGGCCTAGTCCACAAAGGTCGACAGGTCTTGCTTCATGAGGTAATTAGTCAAGTCTCATGGTGAGTATCGTTTTAATATTTGGGGCATTTGGATAAGTTTCATAGGATTCTTTTTTATTATGAAACATTTGCTCAGAAGTTATGCTTTTTACCATTTTTCACCTTGGTGGTTATCCTGGGGTTTCTAGTAAGTTGGCCACCCCCGGGGAAAGCGGTGCTACTGGGGGTTCTTCTTGATGGGCCATCGTGCCATTCCCAATAATCTTTTATCACTCTCCATCTTCATTCCCCTCTGTATCCTCATCTTTTGGGTTTTTGGGTTACATGTAACCCAAAAAGGGACTTGTACCTCATTCTCTTATGGGAAGAAGGGGCTAAATGCCGAGAGGTTGTTGCAGCTAGCATCAATAAATAAATAAAATAAAAGAATAGCCACAATCAAAATGCAGTGGCAGGGATACAAAGGGACATAAAATCCATAGTCCAAAACTTGAGCTCTACCTTTCTAGGTGCCCACCCTAAGTCCTAAGTGCGAATGAACACCTCACCTATTTGAAAAGGACTTATAAGTATCCCACTTGAAAGGAAACGCATTTAATGCACAAAATCAATAAACCTTGTAAAGGCGACTTATGAATTATCTAAAGAAAATAAAGAAAAAGGCAATTATAGGGCTTGGAAAAAGGTTGCGCCCCAAATGAAAGGTAATTCAAGGATGCAATGCACCCTCCACAAAGGCAACCATAGAAATTAGACCATATGAGACCCTTGCATGTCAATGACCCCATGCTCAAAAGTTTCTCCCTTATCCACCTCATATTCATTACATGGCCTAGATAGGGCTCGCCCGAGAAACACTCCTCTACTTGGGGAATTGGTTTACCCAATAGGACCTTTTGATAACCCTCCCATATCTAAATTTGGTAAATTGCATAAAGCCTTTCAGCATGTGTTTAATTTGAAAGGGGGGATCCAATGTACTTGTTTGGGTGGCTCTTGTATTAAGATTGATTTACTTGGCATTATTCATATGACTTGTGGATCCTTGGAGGACATACCTTGTTGGTCTTTGCAGGATCTTGCTTGGTGACATCATTCATGGAGGTACTAAGGCACTTTGGATCTCCATGGGGGTGTGAGAGCCCACCAGTTGGACGATGTGCCCCATTAATTGGAGGGCATTGATGATGAGCGTTTGAACATTTAGAGGATGTCGTGCCTCATGAGGGAGGCTTGGGAAGATGAACCACACATGATGTCACCCTTTTATGCTAAAGCGTTGCACTTTTGGAGCATGATGTCACCCTTTTATGCTAAAGCATTGCATTTTTGGAGCATGACGTCAAGCTTAAAGAGCTTGATTTGAAATGGGTTTTGCACTTGGTGGAGTTGTGGGATATTTACCCCACATTTTGTGGACTAGTGGGATCATGTGGCACCATGGGAGATGACACCCTAGCCTTTAGAGGCTATCTCACCCAACGGCCAACCTTGAAGAAAACTATGGAGACTTAATTCACTTCATTTTGTTATTTTTGGTCATTATTTAGCATACGTGGACAAAAAATCAAATGAATTGGGTAAAGGTCAATGTAAGGACATTATGTTTGACCTAGAATTAAGGATTTGGTTGTAAATTGGACCAAACCAAGACTTGGGTTTCCTATATAAATAAGAAGAAAGTCTTTATCATTTTTCACAATTGATACTAGAGACATTACTCTCTTCTCTCTCTCTCAAAAATCTCTCTCAAAACTTTAGGCCCCCTCTATTGTGCATGCAACTTGTCTTTTGGGAAAAAAAATTTAATGCGATTTTGCTTGGAGATGGATCGTTTCACTTTTGAAGGATGGTTTGTGACCTAGGATACTTCTTGGATGATTTTCTTGCAGGTTTGTTGGTGTCTAAGGTTAATTTGTTGCAACTTGCTTGGATTATTTTTCTTCAAGAAACCCTACGAGGGTTAGGATTGTCTATCCCCTCCTTCAAGCCATTTTTCTTTGAGAAATGGGGCCATTCAAGGATTGATTTGAGAGTTAGGAGTGTCTATCCCCTTGAATCCTTTCTTGGCTAGAGTTTTGAGACTAGGGGATAGGATGTTCTATCCCCCTAGGTTCTAAAAACCTATTTTCCCATCTAGTAAGCTAGGTGACTAATCTTAGAGGTACGGCTTGGCTTATAAGGGTTTAAGTCCAAGGTCTAAGTCCTCTATTATTAGCCATTTAACTTCTATTTGATGTTATGACTCCATTACCCAATAGACAAGGCACTAGTCACATTGGAGAACATGAAATTATGCATTGAGAGACATGAAAATTGCTCTCTTGTAATCTTTCAATTGTTAGATGAATTGCTCTTACTCTAAGTTATCTTTTCATATTAAAATGTCTTGATTCCTTGGGGTATTTATTCCTGTTGTAATTAATTGAATGTTACAGCCATTAGGGCTGCAATAAAACCCTCTCTTACTCAATTGTTTACTTACTTTTTCACTGCAGAAAATTGTGTTTGAATATTTCAAATTGATCTACTCTTAAAGGGCTATAAATTGGCATGTTTATTTTCTAATAGCTGTGGTGAAAACTTCTTGTTGTAGCAAATGTTTGCTACATCCATCTAGGGCTGATATTATTTTGCCAATAACATTTACTTACAACCCATTTGAACCGTCAAAGTTGTGGTTCAAATATTGGAAAATTGTCTACTAATCATAGGCTTCCATTTACTATCATTTATTGCTGATTTTGACAGTGATTTATTGTAATTGTTGATATTCTCTTCTTGCTGATATAATTTACAGTCTTCTGCAATTTCTGGGACAGCAAGTTTTCTTGCTATTTTCCCTAGTGTTCCGGGGTTAAATTTCATGATTTTTGGTCTTGGGATATTGGCTCTAACATTGGTCTTGCAGGTTATCGATCAACTTGCCTCTCTTCTCTTCCAAAGTCATCATTCTCCAAACCCCAAGCACTCTCATCTAGTGACCAAAGGAGGGATCCTTCACAAACCCTTTCCTTGCACTCTCCATCCCATCGAGGTCATTTGAGAAGCCTCTCTTGTGGTGGAATCATCTATCACTAAAACGAGGGGAATAATTGCTAAGGTGACAATGGCATTTACTCCCAGTTGTGTCGCACTAGTGACACTTGTTGTTGGCTTTTCCCAAGCGACAGTTTGTGCGATAACAATGGGGATTTGAGAGAATGCACAACTCCAGAGCCCACTATATCATGATTGTTTCCCACCCTAAGAATCAGGGTTGCTTGAATGTATCAAAAAGAGTTGGAATCTTGCTCCTAATCCCTACAGGGACATTATGGATTAAACCAATTGACAGAACATTGGATTGATCTATTGGAGAAAGCAATTACTAGAACCACCTCCTTCCTTAGGGGGTTTGGGCACCAAATTGTCGCTATCCGAAGAAACCACAACGAGGTCATTATGGAGAAAATTGAATAAGTGAGTCAGTGGCTATCGTTCAACCCCTTAAATGAGGTATAATAGGCTCATGCAATAAAATTAAGACACCATCTTAACGTTGATGAGATTAGAAGCGCTAAGGGTGCCCAACTTAGAGCCAAGTTCCATTGGCTCTGTTATCGCACAGTTTGTAGTTAAGGTAAGAGACGGATGAAAGAAGGTCAAACTAGCGTAACTGAGACTATCCCACCACTGTCACCTCAATGGGATAGCTCTTTCTATTTAGGGAGGTAAGGCCCAGGGGAGACGTCCCCGGTGACCTGGGGTTTTGAGAAGGCAAAGGCTTATGTATAAGTAATATTATTCCCCCTCATAAGTCACCACCGATCAGAAAGTTTGGCTTAATAGTCAATAAAGATAAAAGATAACCGGAAATAGTAACCAAGAAGTGTACCTGCCCGAGACAAAGCAACAAAGAAACTATACATGTGCAAGCTCACTTGTTGGTTAGTACTTCATATAATCAATGACTTTCTGATAATAAGCAATTGAGCAATAATATTGACGAAGTAAATCAATGTTTATATGATAGCAATGATTACAATATCACTTCACAATAAATGCTAAAGAAACTCTAATGATGAGTGGCAATCAATGTAACAATATCAACACTTTAGAAACAATGTCTCCACCAATCATTCAATTGCTTTAAAGGTAAAACAAATGTTGCATAGAGGTGTTTATAGCATAAAAGGTGACGGCAACAATAGGGTTAGTAAGGTTAGTTCTAGGCTAGGGCTAGAAATAGTTAGAGGTTGTTTAAGAATGTTTAGAAATTGTTTGTGATCAAGGTACTCAATACAAGAGGTCTTAGATTAGTGCATTACTAGGGCATATGGAGTCAAAAGAGGCTGCAAAGGTTGAAGGACTAAATGATAATGAAAAGACCAAAGACAAGAGGGTTAAATGTTGAGGTGTTTCTAAGGCAAGGCCTCAACAATGAAACCCTAGGGGAGAAAGGCTCACTAAGGTGTAGAAACCCTAGGCCTTAGTGCTTTCTCCTCCTTCTTTAGCTTATTGGCAAGATGAAATCGGCTAGCTTGAGAAAGAATTTATGGGGCTAAAGACAAGAGAGTTGGAAGATGGAGTGTTGCTATGGCAAGGCTTCATGAAACAAACCCTAGGGGAAAACGGCTCATCAAGGTGTAGAAACCCTAGGCCTTGATGCATTTTCCTCCTTCTTAGCTCAATAACAAGGAAAAAACGGTTAGCTAGAAAAGTAGAGATAGAGTGTTGCTATGGCAAGGCTCTATCTTACTTCAGCAAATCAAAATAGCTCTTAACTTTGTAGGGACATGAGACAAGGACCTTAGCATGTGCTTGTCACCTAGGGTTTTAATGCAACAAATTATAATAACAAATGCAAGTAAATAATACTATAACCATTAAATCAAGAAGTGTTGCAGAAATTCACTTACATAAACCATGCATTCAAGTAGCCAAACCCTAGTTGTAAACCTTCCACCAAGAAGAAATGCCAAAATAGTCCAAAAATAGTCTCCTTCAACAACTGCGCCTCACAATTTCAGCCAAAACCCTAGAATAGGGCGCAAATTTCAGACCTCACTAATGAGTGAGTGAAAGATGATGAAAAAATGAGAGTAAAAACCCTCAATATATAGCATACCAATGACCTTAATTAAATTTTATGTCATTAAAAGGTCGACAAGGCCAAAATACCAAAATAATACTGTTTTACATTAAAATGTCATAATTTAAACGCTAATCAAGTAAAAGTAAGACATCATGCCCCTTCTAGGGTGACGTTAGCCCTTTCTAGGGCAAATGCAGCCTCCTGGAGAAAAACGTTAGCCCTCCTTGGGCTTCTCCAATCTGCCACACATGCCAAACCGCCATGACTGTCTCCCAAAACATCCATAAAGCTGGATGACATCATGGGCGTCTTGGGTGACGTCCTGGGCCTTCCAAGGCCAATGTTCCAATGAAGAGGGCACAACCCCCCTAGGTAAGGCTCTGTCAGGGTGCCTCTGTGGAACGTCCTCCTCTTCTCCGGTGCAAACCCCTCTGTCCTGTCTCTACCCCCTGTTGGGGTCTCAGCATCCATCTAGTGGGCTCTTCAGCCCCATGGAGGTCCGAACTAATCATCTCCCCATGTGTACCTGTCCAATGTGGTACCTGTCTGTCAGGCATGATCCTGCACATCAACAGATACGCCCTCCATGGGCTCATAAGTCATAAGGATCATAGCAATGTCAATCACATCTCATCATCAATATTATTAAACATGTGCATGAAACCCCCTTTACCCCAGTCAAGTGCTCAAAGACATTATACAAATCTGCAATACAAGTTTGGAGGAGGTGACAGGGCGTCCTATTGGGCTAGTGTCCACTGGAAAATGGATGTTTCCGAAAGAGATTAAATCCAAGTCATGTAAATAGGTGAGGTGGATAAAGGATGTCTTGACAAGGGGTGCAGTGAAAGCAGGGAAATGCAAGGCTTGCCTGTGGGTGCCTTTGTAGAAGGCAAGATGCACCTATCCTGGATGCAAATGTTTCCAAGCCCATTCATGTCATTTTATTCTTATTTCTTTATTGTTTTTTTCTTTCAAGAGGCTAATTAGGGGACACTGCCTTGGTGTTTTGACCAGTGGTGGCAGTGTTACCTGTTATCCCCAATTTCTAGGGATAACTAGGAGATCATGTCTCGAGGCCCACAGGTCCTAGACATGGAGTACCGAGAGCAGGATTGACCTGAGCATGGCCCTGGAGGGCCCATCTTTCTTCTTCTTCATCAGACCTGTCCTGTCAGCAGCAGCAGCATCCATCACCTTCGGCTTGGACTTGTATCAAAGAAGACTCTTGCTCCATGAGGTAATTGGTCCAGGTATCATGGTATGTGTCATGTTTGATCATTATAACTCTCAGATATATGCATCAGATTCCTTTCATTTCTGACGATTGCTTGGATCTTACACTAACCCACTTGACCATGGTTGGGGGGATTAACGAGGTGCCCTAGCAAGCTTGTATCCATAGGTTTTGGTTAGCCACCAGGGGGGATTTTGAAGAGCCATCGTCCGCTCCCACCATATTATCATTT
>ML863258.1:515-13706 GCA_009831015.1 Picea engelmannii
TTTGCTCATATATATGATAAAGATAGTCATTTATATCTTGAAGTACTAACCCACTGCAAGCACATATTCTAGTTATTTGTCTTGTCTCGCAAACAGGTGCATCTTCAGTGGATCTTTCTCCTTGACTATCTCATTTGGGCAGCAATCTGTGAAAGGGAACTCCTTTGACTCGGTCCATTACCCTTTAGCCCTTCATTAACCCAGATTGCTTAGGGACGTCTCCCTTGGACTAGCCCTCCTAAATAGAAAGAGCCCCCCATCGAGGTGACAGTGGGTGGGGAAGCTCCTGTTACGCCGGTTTTAAGCTTTGACTCAAGCCTACTTAAACCCCTCCTACAAACCGTGCGATAACAATGCCGAAATGGACCTAGATGAGCAGGATATGGAAAACATGGATCTGGTTCATCTGGAGCAAGCTTACCGAAAACATGAACTCTACACCATCCCTCCAGATAAACTACGTTGCACAATGTCTTCTTAAACTCTTTAGTGGGTGGTGCTTCCAGATCGAGCTCCGAGATGGGCATACATAGGCACCCTCCGAAATAGCAGTGCAAACCATCAAAAGAGGAGAAGAAAATGGGCCGTAAATCTACCCAACATCTCATACAGGAGATTAGGAATTTTATGGTGAATTTGGGTCAAATACAACTGATCTTTGACAAATTTCCTCCCCTCCCCCCCCATTCCTCATGAATCTCATCTCATAGAACATTTGGGGACTCAACGGTCGTAGTAAGTAATGCCTTCTACGTGATTGGATCATGGAAGAACAACCAAATATTCTTCTCATACAAGAAACACAATGCGTAGGGGAGGAGGTTGATCAAATCCTTGCTTGATGTTGGAAACATGCAATTTTTTTTGGCATTGATGCGACTGGCACAACCGGGGGTCTGGCCATCCTTTGGAACCCAAATGTTGTGCTAATGGAAAATTTCTTCACATCCAAATGGACCATCACAATGGAATTCCGAGTCATGGGATTGAACAAACCATGCTTCTTAACCGATGTTTATGGCCCTGGCACTCATAAGGAAAAACTCCCCTTCATGCAACACCTGGAATGGATCGAGAACCTTATTGGTTATCAAAGATGGATCCTGGGGGGATATTTTAACATGATATGCAATCTGGAAGAAAAACAAGGGGGAGTCCATCACCTGGATAGTGATAGCGACGACTTTCAATCCTGGATCAACAAGATGAGCCTCATAGACATTGAAGCTCACAATGGACTCTTCACTTGGTTTAACCGTAGATCATGAGACCAATAGATTTCATGCCGCCTTGATCGATTTCTTATCTCAGAGCCTCTCATGCTAGAAGGGATATCCCTGAAGGCTAGCATCCTAGATGCCTCAGGTTCAGATCACTGGCCCATCCTTTTATGGATAGATATCTCAGGTTCTCCAGGGAGGAAACCCTTCATATTTGAGAAATTATGGCTCTCACATCGTGAATGCTAAGAAATGGATTCGATTTGGTGGGAGGAAGCAACTATACATCATGGCTCCCTCGTGTATCGCTTCCAACAAAGACTAAAAAATTTCAAGCAACACCTCAAGATGTGGAATAAATCCAACTTTGGCAACATATTTGAATCTCAAAGACTCTTGAATTAGCAAATGGAGAGTCTCCAACAAAAGATAAGGGACCAGGGCCTCATTGAGCAAATGAAGGAACATGAAGCTCACACCAAGAAGCAACTGGATGAAAGGCACTCATAGGAAGAAATCTTACGTCGGAAGAAGTCCAGGATTCAATGGCTCAAGGAGGGTGAATGAAACACAAAATTCTTCCACCGCTCGATGATACATCACAAACACATCAACCACATTTCTCACCTAGTCTCTGAACAAGGACAAGTTCTCCAAACTAATGAAGACCTGGAACAAGAACTAGTCACTTACTATCAAAATATTCTCTCAGAGCCTCCTGGCAACAAACTTCTGACCATTGACAAAATAACCCAGCACATCCTCACCAACATAATAGAAGATCATAATGAGGCCCTCTTAAGGCAAATCACGATCGAGGAAGTAGATCAAGCTCTCCACGACACTCCAGATGGAAAAGCTCATGGCCCAAGTGACGAATTTCTTTTATCATTGCTAGCCCATGCTTAGGAAGGACGTTTGGGAAATCATCAAGGACTCCCGACAATCTTGTCAAGTGATTTTGACCCTCAACTCTACTTTCCTCACCCTCATCCCTAAGGAAGAGCACGTCACCCATCCAAAGTAATTCAGACACATTTCCTTTGCAATGTCATCTACAACCTCATCACCAAGGTCATCTCCCAACGTCGCAAGCCCTTTCTCCTTTTCATCACATCTCTTGAACAATTGAGTTACGTTGAGGGCCAACAAATCCTAGACAACATCATTCTTGTGCATGAATTCATCCACTGCCTTCAAATCACTAAAACTCTAGGTATGCTCTTAAAATTGGATCTCTCCAAGGATTTAGACAAAATCAATTGGGATTATATGAAATCCACTCTGCTGTATTTTGGTTTTTCTTGTTCTTGGGTTGACTGGATCATCAACCTCACCTCCATAGCCTTATTCTTCATACAGATCAACGAGGTCCCCTCTCACCCTTTTTCACCCTCCAGGGGCATCCGACAAGGGGACCCTTTGTCACCTTTCCTTTTCATTATCATGGATAAAGGACTAAGTCGTTCCATCAAAGAAACAATCCACGACAAATCCTTAAATGGTCCCCCTCTGCATGGAATCAATCCACTTATCTCACACAACCAATTTGTAGACGATACTTTGATGATGGGTTCCCCTATTGCTCGCGAATCTCATCGCATCCATGACCTTCTCTAAGACTTATGCGATGCCCCCGGCATGGACATCAATCGAGAAAAAATATCATATCTTCTTTTTTAACACCCCTCATAAGGTTTAACTCCACATCAATCGCCTCCTTGGGTTTAGCCGCAACTCCCTTCTGTCCAAGTACCTTGGAATTCCCCTCATCGACAAAGCCTTACACAAAAACTCATGGGAAGGTCTCCTTTATACCTTAGAAAAGAGACTCTCCACTCCCTCAATCTCCCCAATTGTCTCATCCTTCTCAAGTCTGTGCTGCAAGCCTTGCCCAGCTATACCTTCTCATCTCTAGCGGCTCCAGATTTTTTTCTAACCGCTGTTAAAAATCTACAGAGAAAATTTCTTTGGCAGGGGACAAAAACAAGCAACAAAGGGGCCTTAGTAAGCTAGGGAAATATTTGCAAGCCAAAGTTGGCTGGAGGATTGGGCCTAAGGGACCCTACTGCTCTCAATAAAGTTCTCAGTGAAAATATTTGGTGGCGATGTCTCAAGCATCCCACTGATCTTTGGGCTCGTCTCTAGAGACAAAAATATACCCCCCACACTGCAGAAAAACATTTGATCAGATGGAATGAGAAAGGATCTGACTCATTGATTTGGAACACAACAAAGCAAAAAAACACATTGATCGTTGAACACGCTTTCTGGGAGGTGAAAGATTGGAAAACCATCTCCTTCTGGCACGACTCTTGGAAAAACATTCCCACACTGGCGCAGTGACCACTTGCAAGAGAATTTCTAGCCCCTACAACTCAGGAAGGTGTCACAACCATGGATGACTTATGTCAAGATGCCCCCTCCAACACCACTTGGCATACTTGGAAATCCTTCAAATAGATCTCAATGTTCCAACACACGTGGATATCCAACCCTGGCACGAGGAGCTCAGATCCCATAAAATCCATCTCAGTCCAGGAGAAGACATACTGCGATGGGGACATACTCTGCTCAATGCTTTTAACATTAAAGAGGCTTATAATCTCAAGGCAACCTTTAACACTCTTCCCAAGGAGCCAGTCTGGGGGAAAATCTAGCTCGCCAAGCTTTGGCCCAAGATTAGCTCCTTCCTCTAGCTTGTAGTACATAAAAGTATTCTAACTTGGGACTGCCTTATGAAACGAGGATTTGTAGGTCCCTCCATTTGCTCGCTATGTCTTACCATAGTTGAAGCACAAAATCACCTCCTGAATCTCTTACCATACAACTCTTAGGTTTGGGACCAATGTTATTTGATAACGAGAACCTCAGACCGCAATTGAGAAGGCATCAAGGACACCATAGAAGGATGGAGAGAAACGACCTTCCGATCGCCCATCTTAAAATGCATCTGGAAACTCCTGTCGGGCTTCATCCTCTTGTAGCTTTGGAAGGAGAGAAACAAATGTATTTTCCAATCATCTAACCTCAAGTGGCAGATTGTCTAGATGGAAATACAAGACAGTATCATTGAAACCAATCACTCGTAGACTTGGAAAGACGATGATATAATCTATCCCCCTCATGAACAATCCATTCTCTCAACACAAATCCTTCTCACCTCCAACTACCAGATTCATCAAATTAAATTTCGATGGAGCTTCTAAAGGAAATCTCGAACTTGCCGGGTTTGGGGCAGTCTTTCGGGATCATCAAGGATCTATTTTGCTCATTACTACATGAAGCATTGGTCAAAATTCCAATAACTTGGTGGAACTTTGGGGCCTCCTTCGAGGCCTGCAACTTTCCCATGAGTGAGGCTACCACAAGGTAATTGCTGAAGGGGAATCTCAGATCATTCTGGGCCTATTTACAAAGATCCTCCATGGGGCAGATCCCGACAAAATCTCCCCTTGTTGGCCCCTTAATAATGGCCTAAATAAAATTGTAGCCTTAGCACAACCCCACTTGGCTCTCATTCCTTCACATAATCGAAGGAAAGTGAACCAAATTGCAAATAAGCTCACCAATATTGGAGTGGATCAGGAGGGGTCAGAGCTAATATGCACACCTTTTGATCACATAGACTATCTGATCCTTAAATAATGTATTTCTTTGGCTCTCACTGGAGACAGATCCCCGGATGGGGTGTTAGTTGTCCATCACAAACAAGCAAGACAGGGGCCAGGCTCCAACTCTGATGAGGCTACATGATCCCTCCATGGCGCCACCCTCCTCTAATTAATGTCGATCACCTCGAATCCCCCTCACATTCACTCCTCTGTGTACATGCTGCTCCTACTATGATGTGCCATCTCCATTATCTTTGTCATGGTGACAATGGAGCCACCTGACGCTTTACTCCTACGCTTGTGTGAAGTTATGCTCCGGTTCTTATTTAGGACGACTGCTCTTACACTGGGATCCCACAACATTTTCCCCGCTACTCTGCTCCATTTCAACACTCTCTTTTGGATTGGCTTCCCCACCTGCTGCTCTGTGCTTGCTTTTGGATTTCTCCCTCTCTTGGTAATGCCCAAGCAGTGCAGGCGGCCAAAAAGGGGTCCTCTATGGTATCAAACTTACGGTTGAATGGCTCCCCGACTGCTTGCACACAATCTTCCTGCACCAAGTTTTTCGGCCTCCTCCTTGTCTTTATCCTCCCTTAGCCAGTGCACTCTTCCCCTCCTCTCCTCTCCTTGGGAATGCCGAGTTGAGTGGTTTGACAACGATGACAATTCATTGGGTTTCGCCCCCAACCCCCCAGCGAATATCGTGTCCTCCTCCCATCCTCCCTCTATCTCTTCTGCCCCTCCACCACCTCCACCCCCACGTTGGAGACCCCCCCCTCACCTCCTTTGTGTGTCTTCTTGGACTGTGATGCTTGGAATCGCCTTCTTGCCGCCTGGGAGAATTTGCAAAGCCTCATCTTCGACGCTTGCAAGGACATGGTTGACTTGCATTTCAGGATGGAACTTATGGATAGACAGGGGGAGCAGTTGGAGCTCCTTCTCACCACATTTCTCGGCTCCCTTCACACCCTTGGTATATCGACGAGTGCTCTGGCCGCGAGAGAGAATACTCCGGAACGAGTGCCCAATCAACTGCCTCACACGAAAAAGCGGAGAAGAAATGATATGAACTCTAACTTGACATTGGGCTCAGGTTATGGCCTTCATTTTAGTTTCTCTGGAGCTTAGGAGTTTCTTCATGCTTTGTTTATTGATTATGCGACACCTAGACTCTTATCGGGCCTTATGTGGCACCGTTTTGATTAGACAGAGACACCAGGATAGTCAATCCATTTTTGTCTTTCTTGAACCATACATTTTAGTTTTTAAGTCTATTTTGCTGTGTTGGCTGAATCGGTTTCCCAGATGGAAAATTTAGATTGACAATTACTCTAGCATGAAAGAAAATATTGTATCTTTAGTTTATGAAAGGTAATACAAATATGGTTACTTAAAAAAAAATAGCTATAAAAAAAACTAAAATATAAATAACTATGTAGAATACATATGATATGATCGTAGTCTAAATGTGCTAGGTTTTTATCTTTTTCCGGGCATATTTTTGGGGATATTTGTATAATCCTAGTGCTCTTGGTGTTTTTCAGCATGTTGAATCCAGTTATGCATTCAAAAATGCAATTTAAACAATAAAAAATTATGATTTTGTGGGGATTTATGTTGCGTGATTCCAGAAAAAATGTAAAACAATTAGACAACACCTATGATATGTATCATAAAGACATTTTAAATTCAAAACCACATTTACTTTCTCTTTTAAAATATGAAAAACTGTATTGTACCACAAACAAGAGTTCTCATATACTATTATTATTATTATTATTAAACATTTAAACTCAAAGTCAAACTACTTTTTTTTAAGACAGTTAAAGCGTTCTTTTTTTTAAGACTTGTAAAGTGGTATTATTAGACTCGAGTCGTTGAATCGGTAGCTACGGCTGTGAGAAACTCCAAGCGAGTTCCATATATGTTATTTAGTCTAGACTCTGGAGTGGATGTTGTGAAGATTGGATTGGAGAAGGACCTTTTGCCTATAGCGAGGAGCATTGGTATGTGCTTATGTTGTAGGGAACGTTTGAACCCTGCATTTCAACCCTTAAAACACCCAGAGAGTGGAAACACATACCAAACATGCAACATGAGGAAATGTTTCACCTGGACTTTCACAATTTGAAAGCGCGAGGCAAAACACCATGTGGAGTTTGGAACACAAATATGTGCTTTTATTCATCGAGATGTATTGGTATCGGTAACTGTAGAAGAAGAATACACAACCTATCACATATTCATCTTCGACATCTACCAATATCGATAACTGTATCAGAAGAATACACCACCTGTGCAATGCCTCTGAATGAAAGAAAGAAAAACATAATTACATATATATAATAGCAGCTTAGAGCAGGGGAGATGGAGCAGGAGGGAGGGTAGATTGATAAGGGATAGGGTGGGTATAAGTTATTAGAAAATCCCTCCCTCTATAACAACCTATGGCTGGCTTTGGCTTCCTTAATCACTATGTAAATTAATACTTATTGTTATTGTTTTTATCTTAGAGAGTAGAATTAAGATAATTTGATAAGTGTCAATTCCAGGTTGAACACTAAAGGAATTACATATCTTCTCCATACTAAATTGTATTTTAAGAACTTTGTCAAGGTAGACTGAGAGCCGGAAGAGGATGACGACCTTGAGAGGTTAGGACACCAGGTTGAACACTGAAGGAATTACATATCTTCTCCATACTAAATTGTATTTTAAGAACTTTGTCAAGGTAGACTGAGAGCTGAATGAGGACGACAACTTGGAGAGATTAAGACCTGGAGAGGTTACGACACCAGGTTGAACACTGAAGGAATTACATAACTTCCTCAACTAAACTGTAGAAAGAGCCTCTAAATACAATGATCTAGGAAAAAAATTGTTAAACACAGAAGGAATTACATATCTCCTCCATACTAACATGTAGAAAGACCATCTAAGTACAATGACAGAGACAGAAAATTGGAGCAATGTACATAAACAAAATGCAAAAGTTTTAGTTTTAGGAGCATTAGGTAGCCCAACAACTATTTCATCTCTATAATTTAGGAGCCAGTTTTGTTACTTGTTCAAAAATTAGAAATGAGAATATATTTTAGGGAACTTGGTGGGTATTTCAGAAGAGTTAGCAAGTAGAAATTTAGAGGAAAATATTAAAAGGATGATGAGAGAGAGCTGGTGGGTGGAAATATAACTATTTGGTTGAATCCTCAGTTTCTATTGGTGTATTGTTTGAAAAATAAAAAAATAGTGGGCTCAGTGATTGAGAGCAGAGCTTGGGGTTCTGCATCACGTCCCCACAAAGCAACCCAATGGAATTGTAGAAGGAAATTAGCAATAAATCAATTGTGCAATTGATAAGATAGCAGTATAATGGATTAAAGTATATAGTACTTACTCATCTTCGAACATGAGCCTTATTTGCACAACATTCATGGTTATATCTTCCACTGTTGTCCCCATCTTAGAAGCTGGTCCAATCAAATTTATGACAATTGGGTTTCGAGAAAAGCAAATTCTTCTCCCAATGATTACAAGAGAAGTAGATCTGGGCTTCCAAGGGATATCAGAGGAGCAACTCTTACTGATTGGAGGAGAGACTAAAGAGGTTGAGCAACCGACAAAGACCGATACCATCCTGGGAACTATGGCGGAAGATTCCAACGTACTGGCCAATACAACGGTAGGAGGCATAGCAATCATCATCATTTTTATAGATTTGGGACTTACACTAGATTTTTCAATCCAAAAAATGGATGTGCAGAAGCAATTCTCTCAACAATTTTCAATCCAATACAAGTGCGATTCAAATATGGAGGTGTGGGATCATATATGAAGGATTAATGGATTCTCCTTTTTTGTCTTTTTTTAATGATTCACTCATTGCATAGTGATACTTAATATTAACCAATATCTTTTTTTGATGAATAATGTATTTCACTGATAATATGCACAAAACAATATATCAATGATTCTGACAATGCATAGTACTTAATGTTATCCAAAGAAAAACCTCATGCACAAATTTTCCACCATGATTCAAATAATACATAGTACTTAATGTTATCTAAAGAAAAACCTCATGCACAAATTTTCCATCATAATTCAAACAATACATAGTACTTAATGTTATCCAAAGAAAAACCTATGCACAAATTTTCCACCATGATTTGGACAATGCATAGTACTTAAGAAAAACCACATGCACAAATTTTCCACTCAAAACAAAACACTTTTAAATCTAGAAATTCTACTAGAAATTCTCATAAGTAGATTGATGATGATACTTTTGAACCTAGAAATTCTCAGAAGTGGGTTTGTGATGGTTTTATAGGGAGTTTTCTAATTTATTGTTTTTAATAATATTTTAATATATATTTTATTGTTATTATTTTTTATATTTTAGTAAGTTAATTGAAGATTATTTTTTATTTTATTTTGAGCACGTGATGAATTTTATTCTCAATTTTGTACTTCATATAATTTTTATTTTCAATTTCATTATGTAGTGACCAAAAATGTTTTAGAAAAAAATGTTATTAAATATTTATATTATTGTTTAATATGTGTATTGATTATGAGTTTATTGAATGTAATTTAGGTGGTTGGGAAGAATGGTTGTTACTCTCCCCACCCAAGTTCAATTCCTTGTAAGTGACATGTGATACCCTTAAATTGATCTATATGATGCTCTTGTTGTTAAGCCCTCAATATTTGGAAAATGTTAGGCATCCCATATTCTTTAACAAACCACATGTTAAAAAAAATAAATAAACAAAAAATGAATTAATTATGATAATGGTGATGAGATTTTTGAAGTAAATAAATCTTATAAAAAAATAAAAAATAAAAAATATTTATTTTGATCATTATCTTTATATGAATTTAAATTTATAATATAATTTTCAAATATAGTTGAGATGTTTTAAAAAAAGGGTGATTCATTATTAATCTCATGTCTTTGGATAAATTTATTTGAAATTAATTTATTAACAAAATTGATTCTCTATTATTTTATAGTTTTAATTTTTTTACTTTATTATTATATGATAAATTTATTCTATTGTAGTGCAATATAAATTGGTGTACTAGACTTCCTTGTTTGGACAAGGGACCCCCCTCACATACTCTACCCCCTTTAGATTTGAAAAGTGTATGATCTCCAAGGAGGAAACAAATGTTCTTAACCATTAGGCCTACTCAAGTTGTATTTTCATTTCTTCTATAACACCTACATGAGCAAATTTGTTAAGGTGTAATTTTTTTATCATTTAATTCCATGTCTAAGAAATTTTATCTCTCTAAGTGCTCGATAGCTCTAAATTTAATGTTTGTTGAATTTTTTTAGATGTTGTCAATATGTAGTTATTTATTTATTGTTTTAAATTTGACAACATCTCCCCATATTGAACTATAAAGCACCTGATAATTGGGGCCTCCATTGATGGAGGAGTGACATCTTGAAGAGGAACAAGAGGCGAAATCTTCTCAATGATGGAGTATCCCCAATGTTCTTCTGGTGGATAATATATTCTAGGCCAGGTTCCTCTAGTGACACGACTGGGTGAACTGACTGCTTGCTTGGCGACGAAAGAGTTGTAGACGAGCCTTGAACATTTCGAGGAAGCAGAGCCTGCACGTCCTCCTCAAGGATAGGTCAACCCAAATTTTCCTCCTCCATAGTGGTAGCAATGTTCAAATCTCAATGAAGTGTATTCCCGGAGGTGGAGGGTAGTGAGACTCCCTGTTGGGGAGACCAACATTGCTTTTGCGACCTGCAAGGTAGAAAAAATAATTTGGATCTATGCAAGGTCTGTCTCACTCTCAAGAAATAGTTTCAATGTTGAGTGCTATGAAGTTAAATGGAAAAAGGGGCTAGCAACGTTGAGCACGCCGATAATCCTCCAGAGAAGAAGTCAGATGCACCAACCAAGTGTTAAAAAGAAACATGATAAGAATTATGGGAGAGTGAATGGAAATGCGAAACTAGGAGGGGAGATGACGAGCATGTGATTGTTTTAAGTGCACGACTTATGCATGTGGCACCCCATCCCGGGTCTCTATTATTTATGTTTTATTTACTTTATTATTTATTATTTTATGATAAATTTATTCTATTTTATTTCAATAACTTAATTGGTTTTATTATTATATGAGATTTTCAATTTAATTCTTTTATATTATTATATGACATTTCAATAACAAATGAATGGATACAACATGCTAAAGAAAGAATCAAAGCATCTTGTAACATGTCATCTGCTACGTTTGCTTCTTGATTTTTCTTCTGCTGTCCATCTCCTTGTTTCTTTGGAGTCCTGCAGTCTTTTTAACATGTATTAGAAATACCAGATCACATAACAGCGAACTGTAAAACACACGAAGAATGACGGATCTACGGTCCACATTCCTTCATGCACCATTTCTTCCGAAATGTCAAGTCTCCAAACTTCACAATTTGACATCACGCATCCACTCGAGCCCACTATTTCTATGCTTGAACTAATAAATACAAAAAACGTCACATCAACTTTAATATATATATATATATATATATATATATATAACATATTATATAAGTTATACATAATATATAACGTAAAAGGGTCAGGAATATTTATAAATGAAGATCTTATTCTCGAAGACCAAGTTGAATTAAGGAAGGAAGTTCAAAAGGTAAAAGAAGTCAGGAAAGAAGGAAAATGGACAATAATTAGAAATCGAAAAGCTATTGTTAGGGATAGAGACCAGAAAGATGATAATAAATAGGAATTTGGAACACTCAGGATCCTTTTAAAAGTTCTATAATTAATATATTTTGAAATCCATTTTGAATTATTTTAAATTTTGATAAAACTTTAAAATTTAAACATTAATATTGTATAATCTATTTCAATTTGGGTGATCTAGAGTTCTATGGCTATACATAAAGAAAAAATGGTTCAATTTCTTTTTATTGTAATTAAAGTTTATTAATATTTCTTTTTATTGTAATTAAATTTTATTAATATATTTTGATATCCATTTTGAATTTTGATAAAACTTTAAACTTTAAATATTAATATTGTATAATCTATTTTAATTTTTGGGGTGATCTAGAGTTCTATTGCTCTACATAAATTAAAAGTAGTTAATTTTTTTTTTATTGTAATTAAAGTTTATTAATATATTTTGAAATCCATTTTGAATTATTTTGAATTTTGATAAAACTTTAAAGTTTGGGGTAATCTCGAGTTCTATAGCTATACATAAAGAATCACAAGTAAAATTGTAAATAATCACAAGTAATCATTTACCCTCTTAAAATTCGATAGACCAATCGATTTTAATGAACATTAATCATCATCATCATATAACATATTATATAAATTACTATATATAATTTATATAATATTATATATATAACATATGTTTTTTATATATAAAATATTATATAAATTTATATAACATATATTATATGTTTTAATTTATATATATATATATATATATATATATATAATTTATTATTTAAGTATTTTTTGTGAATCTTGGAAAAAGATAATCAAATATAAAATAATTTTATAATCTATAATCTCAAAATTAAAGGAAATACGCTTTATCCTATCCTCTTCCTAGAAACAAGTCTTTCCCTCATTAATGCATAATAATAAGTTAAACAACATGGAAGACAAGAGGTTACCTAAAATTGCTTCAAGATCAAGTCATAACCACCATCGACTCAAGTGAGGATGGCATAAAGACGCCCGGTCTTGGGTAAGCTATTGGAGAATCATGGAATAAACCATTTTGCAGAATAAAGATATTATTAAAAAACACGTCATATCAAAATTTAAGGAAAAAATGTGGTGTGATAAAGAGTTAGAGGAAAAAATAAAATTAAGGTATTATAAAGATGTAATCAACCATAATCTAGAAGATCAAAATTATCTATCTGTTTTGCCAAGTGTAAAGAAAAGAATAATCATTTCTAAGATAAGAACAAATTCTCATGAGCTTCATAGTGAAACTGGGTGTTGGTCAATTCCTAAAACGCCATGGGATGAAAGAGTGTGTCACCTTTGTGACACTAAGAAGGTTGAAGATGAAAAACACTTTCTTTTAGATTGTCTAGCCTTTATCCATATTATATCTCATTTTCAAAATATTTATCACACTACCAACCTTTCTAACCTCTTAACTCAACAAAAGTATGGTGATCTTGGAAAGCTTTTCTTAATGCTTTTCAAGCACATAAACAAAATTCTAAAAAATCACAAGTAATCACTTACCCTTTTAAGGTTCGATAAACCAATTCGATCTTAGTGAACATTAATCATCATCATCATCATGTTATATATATATATATATATATATATATA